>DWIY01001134.1:0-10693 GCA_018248615.1 Erynnis brizo brizo
GACCAGATCAGAAACAGAAATTTAGACTTATCATTCAAATCTCTGCTCTACTGGGAATCGAACCCAGGATTCTCCGCACAGCGCGGCGTCTAAACCACTGTGCCACTCAGGTCACCATGTAAGTTCATGAGGACTTTATGAACCGCGTTTTATTAAAAGCTCAAATTTTTAATAACCTGTAGTGTGCCGCTCTATTTTATTAGCATTCTTCTTTATACTTTTATCTGTCACATAAAACAAAAAATATCTATGATTTCTCTTGCTTAATCCGAGAGTATGTAGATGTCAACCAGCCGCTATGATGTTCAATTGTCCACATTATTATATTAGTTGAAGTGACGAGGCGATCTGTTTATGACGTCAAATGTTCCCAATCAAATTCACAGAAATATTGACTTCTGAGAAAAGAAAATCGAATCATCGAAAAGCCCGGATGACACCACAAAAACCACCACGTAACATCGGACACCAGCCCTTAACGTGTCAAAAGATTTACCTCTAACACCTCCGACCTACATAAAGACATCTAAACAAACGAAATAAATTTTGTATCTATGTAACAAGCAACGAATAAAGGGTGCGCCGGCATCTGCGTCTCGACACGATCAATTATCGCCATTGTGGGCCCGACAATGCCATCTTAACACGTCGTCGCACCATATTGAGATGTCATTATGTCCCACGCGTGGGGGATGTGTTTAGAATTGGACTTTAATGTTGGGGGGTTAGAGCGAGTGTGGGTTGCGGTGGATGAGGACACTAGTGATGCCTTGTGATATCGAAGTATCGATAGAGTACATTGTGCACATAGGTAGGTACATACAAAATCAGTTAACAATAAAACATAGGAAGAAAGAGGGAAAAAAACACAATTGGCGGTCTTATCGCTATTTAATATTATTTTTGACCACACGGTACGCTTTTCCATATATCGTTTTGCTTTAAAAGATTCGACATTTTATTACCGTTATAACTTGAAAATTCCCAGTAAATCAAAGTAAAATGAAGGGAACAGTGCCATTGAACATTTTATTAAGTATTCTTAATGAGAACAGGACTTAAATTAAAGAATACCATAAAAATACCCGTTTTTATTTAAAAAAAAACCAGTAATAAAATCGCCAAAAAATAAAAAAGCATGTGTTTTTTATTAAATTGCAAATCAATAAAGATGCATGCGGTAGATACGGTTAAGATATTGATACAAAAGGAAGCGATATTATCGCGTTACGATGCGATATATCGATACAACACATTATTTAATTGGGCATCCTTAGAGGACAGGTGCGCTCGGAAACCGGGGCAGCCTCCCACTGCTTGCCGACAATGCGACTCTGTTGTCGACAAAGCGAAGGCGCTCCGCCATTCAGCCAACGTGTCGCAAATGCTCGTAAAGACTTAATTAAATCGGATACGTCTCTAGGAACGTAGGCAGATGATTTATTTATCGGTGCCGGTCTCCCGAGACTCGCTGGGTCGATTTCGTATTCATTACTTCGATAAGAAATGTTGTAGCGTCTGGGAACATGTTAATTGATTTACTCGTGTGAATTTCGCTTGAAAAAGCTAATATTTGAATTCTAGGTTTTTTGCCAAATTATTTATTCAGTATGCAATATTTTCTAAAATAGATAATAAATTCAGAAACTAACCAGTAACTGTACTGGGACCTATTTACTTTGGAATATAAAATCTTACTACTTTGGAATAGTCGAATAGAAGTAGATAACTATCTATTCGATGATATTTTCTCCAATAACACAACAAAGTCTACCATGTTTATGATACAAAATATTATCTACCGACCTGCTTTGAAATCAAAGGGTAGAAAGGGATTAACATGTTTAAAATTCGTTGTTAGTTTTTGTCAGTCCACGTACTTTCCCTAATCCTCTTTTCGTTCTCAAAATGTGTCCAGTTTCAATATGACAGAATGGCGTTAAAATCGCAAATCCGTCACATTCGGACAATCAAAGGACGTACGGACGTGCAATAACCTTAACAAATAACAAAACTCAAAAGTAATCGTTAGTATCGCACAATCCGGCCCCCCGGTGACAAATCGGATCGACTTGTAACTCGCAAAGGAGCGCAGAAAAAAGTAAAAAGATTTGGCAGAATGGACACGAGCGACCTGCGACAGATGCGTTAAAAAAAGTTCCGACGGCCGTTTGGCGCGAAATCTCATTATGGCGACGATTTGTGGCGGGCGATGTCGAATTGTTTATTGGGAGCAATCGAGCAGCAACGGGTCGTAAGTACGGCTTAGTTCAATTACCTATATTATTCAAATTAAAAGCCACCTAAACTTAATAAATCTTTTGTTTTTAATGAAACTGATTTTTTTTTATTTATTTCTGTTTATAGACTGTTAGTTTGTCACTGGCTTGTACTTAGCTAAAACTTTTTGAATAATATGAATGTATGTGAAAAAAAATTGGCTTGGCTAATTTAAAATTGCTTTTTTTCGAAAAACGAACATTGGAATATTCGATATTTAATTTTTTTGTATGCTAATTATTGTTTCTTTTCATTTTTAATATTTCGTAACCATTAAGATATTCGTTCGTATTAAGATATTTTATATTCATCGTGTATTTAATCTACTATGCTATTATACTCGTAAATGTAATAAAGTCCCGTCTATAAAAATATTTACTTCACGTACCTACAATATATTTTCAATTTTTAGTACCTATGATATCATTACGTTTTTATGTTAATAATAAAATTAAATAACACTGCACCTGAATGAGACTATAATAATATTTTTACTTTTTAATATCTTTATTTTTTTTTAATAATATTTTTAATGTTTAAAGCGACACGGTAAGTTTAATCAAAAAGCATATTCGTGTTTTTGCACTAACGAATGTAATTAAAAGTACGCCATGAGCTCTGTTTTAAAAACAGGGACGTTTTAACATCTCATTATCTCAAAATATGCGAAATTGTTCTTAATATTTTACTGTATAAAGTTTCTTTACATTTGGCAAGGAAATATTAAAATAATATTGTTGATGATAATTATGAAGATTACCAAATACTTTATTACCAAACATTATTAATTATTATCATGCAAAAACGCGTGAAGGACATTGATGTGAGAATTTAGGGATTTTCATTAAAGGCCAATAAAGAGGTAAAGCAGTACCTACCTACGCAATTTGACAAAACAATAGTAAAATTGTTTTTTTAACTGTTAGCTAACGATAGACTTGGGAGGAATGAAATTTAAGAGCAAAATAAATTAAGGATGTAAATTAGGTACTACTTATCTGTTTATATAATCCAAAATTAAATCAATTTCTATGGGAAAATAAAGTTAGGTGGGTACATTTCCCCCACATTTATGTCACAGTTTTAATATAAGGTGAATACCGCTCAGTAGACCTTAAACTCTATGTCGAAAAGTGTAGATGCAAACTATTTATTTATACCTATGTTATTATTCCTAGTCTATTTCTCTTAGTGCCAGAACATCCTAAACCATAAACAATTCGAGCAGTTATTCCAGATAATAGGAACGCTTTACGATCAGCTGTTCATTTGAAGTTCCTTTACAATTACAATACAACACTTATGCATTTACAATTGCAGCGCTGCAGTGGCTCGAAACAGCGGGGTATAAAGCCATCCAGCGGCTTTCGAAACAATAAGCAAAGATAAATGTTTTCAATTCCAAGGCAGAACAGATGTTTAACATGAAAAATGTAGAGATGAAATTGCGTTTTGCTCCATATTTTTTTATTATCTGTGTTTCTTGAAATTAATATCTAAATAGGTAACGATTCATACTGAATGTGACGTGAACTACACTCAAGTACAGTCAAGACAAGATTATGCTATCAGACAATCAATCATTAACGATCTTTATTTAAATTTTTCCTTCATTGGAAATCATACCTAAGAACCCTCCAAGACCTTCAGTCGCGATATCTAAGAGACCGGATAGTTTCTTAACAAGTTAAACGCATAATGTGTAATTAAACTAAACTTTCTTATTTATTTCTTGTGTTCTTATCTTGTGTCCAAGGCCCCCACGACAACGGGCACCCTAGTGTGAAGTCACGAATAAGATGTGAGATGATATTTATTTATCATTTACCTGCGTAAATTAGGAATACCGCAGTTATATGTAATTAATACGCTTTTATTTTAAAATCTGAATTTGCCTAAAAATTGAAATGTAAACGCGAAATTATTTACACCTATGGTCTGTAGCGAAAAAAAACAGACTTTAAGCTTTACTCAAGAACTCAAGTTTTGTTAAAATTTGGATGCATTTATTACAATAACTGCCATGTAAATTTTCGAGAGTAACTTGATTATGAAAGGAGTCTGTGATGAATAAATATTTGAAAGCTTGTTATGTGCCCCGAATCCGTTACCACAACGGCCTGTAGAACGTAGGTTCGGAGCGGTATGCGGTCGAGGGCTTTATTGTTTTCCTTTGTAAATACATTTTAATCGGTTCGGTGGTTGCTCAATTTGGTGTTCACGAGTTCTTGGTGTGCTTTTAAATATTTTCCATTGTTTAGAACGTTTTACAATCCGTTCAGCACTCAGGTATGAATTAAATTCGGAAATGGAGTTCGCTCTTTGTGATTTCAAGAGTGATTTTGTGAAATATTACGAGTATGATGTGATTTATTCTAGCTGGAGTTTTACTGAGTGTGATGTCAAATTCATTTTTATTTTTAACTGCTAAGTGTATCAACGATTGCATTTTAATTGATGGTATTTTATGATTATCTCGGTAGCTAGTTAAACTTTTGTGTGAAATGTTAGGTACCTAGCTATGGCTCGATATTACTTGGGTATATTGTCGAGAGTGTTTAAGATGCTTTATATAATAGGTATTCATTACGACAAACTTAGTTTAATAGTTACAAAAAAGTAAAGAGATCTTCGAGAAATATTTCATAGAACTCCAATTTGTAAGTTACTTATTAGTTTGTAACGGTAGGTGCAATACAGTCCCGTCCATATTCACTGCATAAATTAATAACACGCAACAAAACCGTATCTAAACCGGAGCGTTATCCGGCCGCGCTTCCGGCGACGCTTCCGCAAGAGGCAATCCAACATGGCGACAATATTAATCAATATTTCAACAACATTAGCCCGCGCAGAGAGCGCTCCTCAAGATGAGACGATGAGACTCGCTTACTCGCCTCATTTCGAGTGGCGATGAGAGGATCCCGGATTAAGACGTGATCCTTACCGAAACCGTTATTCTGGGGGATCATTTTATGAATTGTTATGTGCTACCTGAGCTATATTACGTTACCTACATCAATCTAGTAGAAGCAAATTATAGAATAATATAGAATAAGAAATAGAATATTATAGAATAAGTTATAGACAGTCTAAGACCTAAGTATTAAAGAAAGTAAGTAAAGATTTTAGAGCTTGGTCCAGAAGGCGACAAAATCATCCTATATATTAATCCAGGTTATAAACTACGCGCATACCAAATTTCATCCAAGTCTGTTTAGTCGTTTCTGCGGGAAAGAATAACAAACATCCCTCTGCCCTCACGAATTTTCACATGTATTTAATAAAGTATGATCCATCAATCCGTAAACCAATGCTTATTGACAAATAAACGAATTGTGTTCACAAGCTCGTTCACAGATATTCACAATGGAGCAATGGACACCATGTCGCGCAGACGTGGTCTCGCTGCAGCAGGCGTGGTCGCACCGGGAAACGGGCGCGCCCTATAACTGCCGGAGATCCCATTGAATCAAACTGACATTGGATTTGTCAGCAATTATCTTGACACTGGTGTTAACACTCTTTGTTTTTGTCTGTTCTTGATATGATACGCAAATATAATTATTTATAAATATATATTTAATAAACTATTAATAAACTATGTTTTAATAAACTTTAAAATAAAATATACATATACATAAATAGGTATATTTGCGAAACAGAAACAGACAATGAAACAAAAATGTTATATTGATAGGCTAGTTATAGCTGTCTCTCAAAAAGATCTTATTTTATTTGAAAGCGTGTCAAATTCAAACCTTTAACACTAGGGGTAATCTATGCCGCCGTCCGCCCATCGCCCATTAGACAATTTGTTAATATAATAGACACTCTGTTTTAATTTAGGGCTGAATGTTTATTCACTCGGGAATAATTGGAGTATTGGTTTGATTTCCAGGGTTTCATCTTGTTTGCTTGGTGTTGATGCGTCCACGGTGTTGTATGGGCTCTTTCTGAGTAAACATGAAAATTAAATAATGGAAATGTCTCTATAATTACTGCTATCAGAAGAATTGTTTTTGTTGGCTTACAGTAAGTACTGCAGACTTAAGTAGCTTCAAATTTTCAACATATTGCTCGTATGACGTAATTTTGTACATTTAGTCGTACGTCAGTGCGTATTTCAAGTAGGACAGCTCCCTGTGATGACGGGGATACACGACGACACCAGACATAAGTGTATACAGCGAATGTATGTGTGTACATAACAATATTTTTAATCAAAGTTTCATAGAGTTAAACTTGTAGGTATCGGTTGGTAGTTTGTGAGTAATCTTAAATCTGGCGATTAAATTTGATAACTATGAGATTTCGAGCGAGTTTCAATGATACTTTACCTATTACAATCGAAGTTTATAACACGCGTTAGTAAATATGTGATTAATTACCTGCGATAATATTTATTGTGATGTAAAACAAATATTTCATAACAGCTCCGGACGCACTGACTGGACTTTGGTTCGGATTAAAACTGATAATGAATATTAAATACTGGTACAGTAATGTCTATGACGCAACAAAAGTATGCATAAACCATAGATGTATTATTCTAACTAACGTTGCATAAACTGATAAACACATATTTAAACATAACTCTACTAATCCTCTAAGGCTGTTAACATACGGGGTATTTTAAATGCGTAGGTATATCTACCCGTTTTGAAGCAATGTAAACCGCGGAAGGTACAAATCACTACTTAGGTACATCACGCTTGTATAGTTAACGTTTGACATTAGTATGAAAAGTTGTCAAACATAATTATACCCCGCTAATGACCGACGTTTACCGAACGAATATTTTGGTGATAGTGTTTATGGTCGGCACTTTCTACTCATGGCTGTAACTGTGCGTATGTGTAGAGGCGCGTTTCACGATCTTTCCGTATTATGTTATCCGCGCGTCGGCTGCGCGTTTTAAATACACTGTGTGATAACTGCCTAACGGTTATCTACCGTTAGATGCCGATAGATGCGCCATTTAGCGTGGTTCCAAACAACTTCAATAAAATGGATGGACGTTAAATTAGAATCATATTCATGATCAGTCCAATTTTTTTCACAATACTTCGATGTGGTTTTGTGCATTCACGGTTCAACAGTGTAAAAGCCTGACAGCACGACATTATTATAGTAGTCGGCACGAGTCGTGAGCATAATCTTTATTGGTCGGTTTGACGTGTACTGCGCTGTAGGTTCACGCGATTGGTTCGTGAGTCAGTGTACGTCGTCTATTGGTCTAGCGCGTGTTCTGAGGCTGCTACGCATTGGCTGGAAGTGCACAATATATCTATCACTAATCATTTGTCCTCACGACTTGACTGTTACATTAAATTTAAAATTTTACCTACAGTAAAATCTCTCAACAACAACGCTCAAATAACTTTGAAACGAGCACAGCGTCATCGCGAAAAACATTGAAAAGGCCAACAAATCGAAATATTGTTTCATACAGCCGGCAGTTTGCAGTCGGCACGCGGCGTAATTGCTCCAATCTCGCGGAAAACACGTCTCCACTCGTATTTATTTATTTACTTGGTATTTACTGTAACTGAAAGGGAGGAAACGGCTTTTGGCTGAGTTTTCGGCGATCGAGGGTCGCCTGATTTGATTGACTCCACTCTTTGTCAGCTTTTCGTTACGGAATGAGTGTTTTGGCGGTTTTCGACTTTTATAATGTTCCTTTGTGGTAAAATGGTTGTAGTAGTAGGTAGGTACTTAGGTATTGTATTCTTATATATTTTTTCTATTTTTTCATTATGATCATTAACTTTGTGAAGTCTATATTTGTGTTACTGACTGTAAAAATGAAAAAGTCAGCTTTTTTGGTAGATAAGGTTTTGGTTTTTAGGAGAAAAGGTTACGTAAACTTAATAAGCCTTCAGTTTCTAGTTGCTACTATCGTCAAATGATATCTTGCCATACCTATCTCTCTACATACTAATCGTACTCTAGGTAGGTACCTATAATCGTACCTATATCTACGTATAATCGTAATGTCAGTAAATTTTGCAGTTTCTTGAAGCTTCTTCCTTTTATACTTGCTTAAAATGAATTTACGTTAATTTATGTAGGAGTATTATGAAGAATTCGAATCGATTCGAATGGTGCTGAATACTAATCGAATAATTCATATCATTCGCATTTCCACTTTTGATTCGTCTTCGCGTTGATGTAGGATTCCCATCATTAAAACGTTCTTGTCATATCTTAGTAGGTAGTAAGAAAGCGCCACGCTTGATCTTCATACTGATGAGCTAACTTTCGTTATCTATTTAGATCTATGTCTGAGATTTAGACCCATTTTTTACAATAGAACTGCAAAAGATTAAGTTACCTATATCTTGTAGCGTCGTTGTAAATTGTTATGAGTACATTAAACGTAAACTGATATTGCTTTTGCGTAGATAGTAAATGTTATAGCCTATGTATAATCACGCTTTGATGTTGACTTTACTCAAAATGTATTTCTTCTTTCCTTCTATGTACCTACATGTTTTTCTATACAAAAAATTAATTAGAACGCCCCAATTTAATTTGTATTAAATTACATCTATGTATAATTGATTATGCTGATTTAATATGGAATTTGTATTTTCTGAATAAAAAATATGGATATTCGCAACATGTCGATTATTCTAAGACTTTGAAGAATCTTTAACAGAGTAATGATCTGAATTATTAAAATATTTAAATTTAAAATAGATTTTAAGAAATACAGCTAGAAAACATAACTATAAATGGTTTTCTTTCTTTCTAGAATATAATGACAATATGCCGCCATCAAATCAACGAAGCCCATACCCATCTAGGCGCCGTAAGTATTAATGTCTAATATAAGCTTTTTCCACAGAGAATGCTTCATTTAATGATAGATATTTTAGATGCCTAGTCACTATTAGCCACTGAACGTTTATGTCTATCTTTATGGTATGGTATCGTTTAGGTTATGCCTTCGGATGTTAACTTCGGACCATTTGTACGAGTATATAATTATGTAGAGATTCTATGGATCTTTGATAGCGCGTTTGAGGATACATCTTCCAATTGGCCAGTACGGTATGACGCGTGTACTATAAAATCTATAAATCTCTATATTAAAAGATCTTAGCCAGCCGTCTTAGTTTTCATTGACTGAAGACCATTTGGACAATGGACACTTTTAAAACATCCTACTTAGATAGGCCCCTACACCATTTTATCACTGATTACAGCGTTGTGGCATTGTTTAGAGTATTGTATTATTATACGTAGGTATAATAATACAATACTCTTGATTACACTTGAAGCTGTGTGGTCATCATTGTCTATGGACAAAAAGATCACCCAGTAAGCGGCACACCAATACATTGCTAGCTTGTAGTAAGGTAGGTACTTTAAAATCCCCTAAAAAGGCCCTTAATTTTAGGTGTTAATTTTTGATATCCTGACACTCGGATCTTGATATAAAAATCTTTGCTATTAATTTATTTTTCTTTGTAATTGCAAAGGCCCAGCATCCCAGTGTTCCGGGGGCGGAGGCAGCCGGTCGTCCACGCTGCCACTGCCGCACCGGCTCGGCGTTGAGCGACAGCACAGTCAACGGTCCGATAGGGATGGATATTATAGGTAAAACCTTTGATTTCAACCTTATACTTTAAACAAGCAATTCGAATTAAAATTTTGAACTTGTATATTTCTATGCAATTTGGTTTCTACAAAATGGCTCAAACGATTTTGTAGAAACCAAATGTTTGTATCTAAATAATAAAATCTTTTCGTATGGTTAGGTTGTTCGTATTTTAGTCCGTTTTCACACACATATATAGTACGCGACAGGTTGAGATGGCAATTTTCTAGTGACTAGTGTTTGCCCTGTAGTCGATATTCGACTATAGTTTACTAAAAAATTCTATTTCTATGTACCTACTTCTATTATAATATTAAAACGAAAGAATTATAATGTAAGGTACCTGTTTCTGACGGGTTGCTCTCACTGTTAACACATTTGAATTGATTGATTGAATTTAAAAACAATGAATTACTATATAAAAGTAGGCCAATTTTATCAATTTAAATGACCTTTAATGGGAAAAATAAAAACACGCGAAATCGTATTTAAACATGGACTGTCTTATTCTATTCCGGTTCGCGGGCATTCGTTCCTTTCATTCGTTTCTTCCATCTGTTCAGCCTATAAATCATTAAAAAAAATACTTTTAATTTACATTAACTTTATCTCAAAACACTATTCTCAGATTTAATAACGTATTGACAAAATATTAAATAATAAAAAATAAATTCATATAATGACAATAATTTCTACGATATTAATACACGTACCTAATTTTTAAATTGTGCACTTTTATTGATTTATTTTTCGTGATCTTTACTTTTCCAAATTTTGGTACTATCAAAACCTTTATCTATTCTT
>DWIY01001135.1:0-10690 GCA_018248615.1 Erynnis brizo brizo
CGATCATAAGAATAATTGGCTGTCATGCAATATTTGGTTATGCCAAAATACCTTTTATTGCTTGCAACAAAGTCGTAAAAATATATACACAATTATTTTTACAATCAATTTTCAGGGACTTTAAAAGGTTACATAGGTATAACCATGATAAAATTTTAAAATCATAACAACAAAACTAACTAAATTATTATCCAAGGCTGCATCCAAATAGCTATCTTTTGGAATGATGTCAAACACTGGTTTTTCTAATTTAACAAGGATCATAGTAAATTAACTAGAAAAGTCGTTAATTACTAAAGTAAAGTTAGGTATATCTAAAATTTATTAGAATAAAGGAGTTTAAAATATTGTTGGGTGTTAATTAACTGTAAGTATCATAAAATTAAAAATCGTGTTAATGCTACGAGTACTTGAGAAGGTAAAATTCTATAAACCCTACACGTTTTCCTATACCTAAATCTAATAACGGACAACTAAAGAGATTTTGATCATAACACACAAGAATATAGGATTAAGTAGATATCGATATGAGTATTCAATTTTGTCAATACATTATGTGTGTAATAGGTAAGTGACGACGATTGGCCTTACAAGAAGCGTAATCTGATATGATAACTGTTGATCACGACAATTAAAACAACAAGTACCTATGTACTCACCTACCTACCATCTACACAATTTGCCCTTAGCCTTTTCAAGGTCCCTTTTAACATCCACTTTGGATATCGCAACTATTGAAAGGTAAATTACGGACTTGTTGTATTGACAAACTATAATAAAGATTTTGTCCTTTAAAATTTGATTGGACACTAATACGAAGGCTTGATTATAGTTACAAAATAGAGCATTATAGGTTCAGTACAATAATGGAATTTCAAATTTCAAATGTAAATAACTCTATTAGAAGTTCATTACATAATCTGGGTTGTTGCGGGTTGATAGTAACATGGCTTTGAGAATATCATGGAAAACTCGATTTCCTCGCGATGTTTTCCTTCACCTCCTCGCTAGGCAAAAGAGCGATCGATCGATCGATCGATTCACTTTGTGTCTTCAAGTATTCAAATCTAGCTATGACCTTTTAAATTTACCATTGCTTATCGTGGATCATTTTTATGATGATCTAATTGAAGAAAAGTGTGTCTGCAAAATTCATCTGATCATAGGTATTTGAATTCGGAAAAAAAAATGCATTTTAATTTTCTTGCCCATTTTATACAATAGATCATGCTAAGTATATTTAGTTGCATTTTTTAAGAGTTTGTATTTTACAAACAAAACGACGACACATTTTCAAAATTTTAATAAAGGAACATGTCAAAGGTGCTTATTCCAAAATTCATCATTAACGTAGGTAAAATAAAGGTTGACAACTTTTTAATCAATAAAGCTTGATTATGTATATAGTCTGATATAATGAAATTAGCTACTCGTAATTCAAGTTCATCTTTACGTTTTATTAAATCTTCATCAAATTCCATGAATAAAATATTTGACACGAAAGTCTAGCCTTAGAAACCAAGGAATTGGTCTTTAAAAACAAATAAACGCTAGTTTTAAATTTGTAGGTACATAATAGGTAATTTATTTTCACAACAATGAACACATTGACTATTTTTAAATACATAGTAAGAAATATTTATTTCTGTTCTTAAAAGTAGGTACTTACCTATAATTTTTAGTGCTCAGCTACAAAGGCATTCAGCCGGCAGTAATACTCGCCTGTAAATTGTTTGATAAATGAACTGTGATGTGATGCTGATCGGATCTCTTCGAACCTGATGCAACTGCATCGTTAGTAAACATACTTTAAAGTTTAAACTGTAAGTTGTAACTCATATTAAACTTCAATTAATTTTTTTGTTAACCAAATCCGAGACAAAAAAAATACAAACAAACTAAACATTCAGACTAGTGAAAAGCCATTAATAATGACTATAGAATGAAATTCATTCTACTATTTGAATTAGGTTTACGAGATAATTTTTTTCATTTCATTGCATTCCGTTTTCACAATACAAAGGTTTTAAATTCATCTCATTTGAAAATAATTATATTTTCACTACTCTGCGGTCTACAGATCGATACGGTCGAACTAGCCGAACAAATTCAACGGAGAATCTGGGAGTGACCACCAACCTACCACCCAAGTTATAGTATACAGTATAGGTACATTTTTATGTTTATTTATGTTAAGGTAGTAATGAACAACGTTCTCGATTGCTCCTTACCTAAACACGAGTAGTTATTGATTCCGTAGATTGGGTCGATAAGATGTTGCATTTCATAACTAGTGAAATTTAAAACATTATTTATTTCAATAGAATCTTATAACAGATCTTAAAAATCTCGAAATGAAAAGTTTAAAAAATATCTGTTCTCACGTAGGTACATTTGAAACTAACATGCGTAGAGTAGCTCACTCTAAGCGTGCTTTAGATTGACCTAGGTCAGATAAAAGCGGCCGGCTAAAACTATTAGGAGTTCCAATAGACTACGACAAGTACGACATTTCTTTATAACATGACTGTGATACTAGTTCAGGGCCATTACTCGTACATAAGCTATTCAAATCCAAATTGCAAATTTCAAATGGCATACAAATTAATCGTATAAGAATTGTAAGATAGAGATGATACCTGGGAATGAAGTCCTATCTCATTGAATGCTCTACTTTTTGTTAGTACCTGCGTTAATCCTCACATTTCCTGTTTTAATAATTGTATCAGTGCGTCATCTATTTAGATCTTGTGTCATCTTATACCTGATATTACCGGAAGATGAGTTTAATTGGCTAATATGCACACAGTCTCTTTAATAGTGTAAGTTATGGAACAAACAGGTAAAACATTTAAATGTATATTTTGAAATTATTTCACCCAATTGCATACCAAAGGAAATTTTCCTCAAATTTTTATTTAATCAGCACATGATAATTATAACGTGACATTCAAATAGTGCAATTTGAAACACTTCCAAAAAACAAGAAATAAAAGGTTAATATTATAGTAACATATACATAGTTACGGAATAGGAATAACTTGGCCAACTAAGACATGAGAATGCAACAAATAAAAACATTTTCTAGCAACATCTACATCATACGCTCGGATGTAAGTATACTTCCAAATTCATTTTTGTAAACCTACTTTTTTTATGATGCAAATTCAAATCGCAAAATGCAACAAACCTGGAGTAACTAAATCAATTGTTTGTCAAGAAGCTATATTTTTACAAGTGAATCCGCCGCAGCATTACATCTTGCCTTAGTATTCTCGTTGCAATGTTTCACATGGGCTGTACACAGTACACTACACAGAGTATGTTAACATTTTAATTTGACGGCTGAGCTAGTCACATCGGGATGGGACGAATGCAATCAGAGTACCGCACGCATCGGTGAAGGTATATAATACCTACTTTGTTCTTTGACTATAAGAACTAGGCTATAAGAAATACGCTATCAAAAAATAGCATAGGTAGGTATATTAGTAGCATTTTCATAAAAATATTAGGTAGGTATAGTAGGTACACCAGTACACCTTGATAGATGTAGATTAGAATGATTTCTAACGACAACAGATTTTAAACAAGGGAAATATTTCACATATTATATTATCATGATCATAAGTGGACGTACCTATAATATAACTGAAAGGTTATAATTTGACAAGAAGAAATGATGCGGATCGTTAGTTAGAATAATACATCTATGATGCGGATATTCTCGCTTGACACTATTTGACCTTTTCGTTTGTTTACGATATTATGTTAAGCTTCAGGAAAAATATTAAGGAATAACTGTAAAAAGCGTGATTTCATCAATTTTTATCTAAATCTGTACGAATAAGAGACTATCCGGTGTAAAAAATAAAAATGGTAATTACTTTATAGACATATTATAAAATACTCACTTTGTACAGAATGGCTCCAGAGTGATTATTTGTCATATTACGAGTAGGTATTAAAAGATTATCTTAAAAGCTTAATGTACACACGATTTAATTACCTAACTTAACTTAGGTACGAGTACATATAAAATATATGTATATATAGTAGCTTTACTAGATTGAATTTTATCAGTGAATCGTATCAGGAATAATATACATATAGGTATTCCATTTTTTGTTAGTATTCTTTGATTAAACAGAATTAAAATAAAATACGGATTTTTATAAAGGCAACCAAAGGAACAAGGCGTGTGCCTTGGTCGCGAAATCGCGAAGGCTCTTGAAAAAACTCAAAAAAAGAGAACACTGAATTACCGATAAAGCCCGGCCACTCTTATTTATCTATATTTTAGCGTTAGGATTAAGGTTAAAGAGTCAATCTAAATGACCTTTACCTGTCACACATGTGTTTAATTGACTTCCTTATAGCTAATTGTAGTTCAATGCACGTAGTACATTTTGCAAGTGGACAAGTCAATGGCGATTTGAACTAGCAAAACCGGCTTCTTTGACCTATGCAGGGCCAAATAGTTTAATATAAGGCTAAGCTCACAATTTAAAAGACCTGTATGTTGGTTCTAATGCCTTTTGAGTAGGTAGTATCAATTTCGGATAGAACAGATTTTAACTTGATAGCTACATTTTATGTTTTTAAAATATTATATGAAAATACATGAAATAACAATATTTAAGATAAAAATAAAATAAGTTATATTTTATGTCTACGTAATGCAATAAAAGTTATTGCAATATATAACCCAAAGTTTGCTGCTGAATGTTATTTGAAGAAGGAAGTTGATATCCACTGTCTATATCCTGGGTTAGGTACATTAATTTACAGTAACCCCTCAGCATCAATTGGCCAGCATGCCAGTTTGTTTCTTTCATTTAAGTACTAAAAAAATATCGATTTGAGTACATAATAGATATTTTTTTATAATAATTGGACTAAAATTCGATTAAATTTATTTTTGATTATTTTCCTTTCTATTTCTGTTGTAATTGTTAAACCTGAAATAATGAACATGGATCAGAATGCCTTGTACTGTAAAACCCTAACGTACCTTCTGATACTTATATTCGTGCAAATAAACGTTTTATTTTTTTCTAACATAATCCATTTAACCTTAAACCAACATAATATCTAAAAGATCCTTTTCAATGCTAATTACATTTCCTTATAAATAAATGTATGTTAAATGGAAAAATGTTTCATGACTATTAATACGAGTAAATGACTTTCGGCTGCAAGGAAAGTATACATTTCGAACATAAATGATTACTTCGCATGTTCTGAATTCAGGGCCCTAAAATAATCTCTTTTCAAGTTTTTGCCTTAATTTAGATAATTATAATCCTGGCTGAGTTTTTGTAAAATTGCTTCAAGACTTTTGCAATATGTCTATTAACCTTTAGCTAACAATGTACGTAATCTTAATTGCGTTGCTTAACCACTGCAACTCCTTGACGTTGAGTTGAGATCATTAATGCGGTAGAAAATTTTGCGACAAGATGTTTGACTATAACACAACTACATACCTATCTATAGATACGGTTTTCCGTTGGTATATTTACTCAAATTATTATATTTTTTGATATGTTAGTAATCAAGCTTCCATGTCTAACAGCTTATGGCGGTTACATACTATAATGTTTAGCACTTACAGGAAAACTCAAACGTATGTAGGTAATGTTAAGTAAAGTAATAATAGGTTAATAGGACTTTAGAAGATAATAATAGGTTAATAGATTTTAATTAGGAGATAATAATAACACATTCTTCCTTTTTTTATGTCTGTTAAAAATTTGGTGGCCGATTTGTGAACGTCATCAATTCGTTCCATAAGAATTATGCCTCGACGCTAAACAATGTAGTTACATTATACAGTTTTACAGGTAGGTTTGGACATCGTTACCTTTTAGTGGTTTTTTATGACCTGTGCCTGAACACAGTTTTCATAAGTTGAGGATAACGCAATATCCTCTCACTTGTTCGAACCACAGTATGCACTATGCTCCGTGACAACTTCTAAATTGTTTCCCTAATCGATATGCTCTGTAGTTTATTTATTAATGTTTTGCTTGGGTTGTGGATTCTACTTTTAAAGTTTTTCTTTCGTTCCTATTTGACTTGAACATGGGTATAATTAGACCAAAATCTTCATACCATTACATTGTATCATAACAACTTCATGTCATAACATTTGTAACCAGACTGAATTCTTCTTTTTTATGTCTACTGCTTGATACGGGTTATGTATTTCGGTCGAAGAGATGTACGATAAAAATAAGCGAGTTGAAAATTTTGTCCAAATATTTCCGTTTATCGCTATTGTCCATACTTATTTATTTAGTTGTACTTATGAGTTGTTGTTTTTTCAATATTATTTCAATATTACTACCAGGCGATGTTTGCAGAGAAAGTCGGTTATCGCTCAGTCACCCGAGATTTATGAGATTTATAATCCTTTATCGACATTTATTATTATTGTACATATTAAGAAAACATATTGTATTAAATCTTTACTGCACAATATATTTATCACTATCAAGGCTTGCTACAATAATGTACTATTTAAGACACACTCGTTAAGTGTTAGCATTTTGTCGGGCATAGCATTAGATAAAACTTTCAGGACAACTAAGATGATTCATCTACAGATTTCAAATTTCATTTTTGCATGTAGCAATTTTTATTCACGTATCGTAATAATACGAGTAAAACATCTGTTGCAATTAAAGACGTTAATAAAGTCAATTTCAATGCATTTGTTATAACATGCTTTGTATATTTATATCTGGCCATGAATAATAATAATTTTTAGTGGAATAAAATTAAATTGAATGTGTATGCAGACAAAAATATAGATACATAACTAAAGCGTGCAGCTGTAGTGTTGTGTTACGACTTTTGTATTAACTGCCTACTTGCCTCTCTGTGAAATCCTGTCTGAGGTTGTATGCGCCTGCTTTGATACTAATTAGCACTAAGATGTTCGTCTCAAATAGAGTATCTCCGGCAACCCAAAAATACCTTCCAAGCCAAAACACAAGACACAAAGAACATGCTTCTTTACGACGGGTTAAGAGGCTGGCCGTGAGGTAACTCCAATTAATACTCGACTACTTTACTCAACTTATCGCATTCATACTCGTCCTCATGCTAAACTAGAAGATTATGTACATTAAGGGTAATTTTATTTAATTTTTATAGTATACCCGGAAATTCACTGGAACAGCGTGCATTGCATTACGCATCAGGAAACTTTTATAGGCGTTAACAAGTACGTGGAATTTAGACTTGATCGGGAGCACAACAGTAGTTGTGTTACGTAACAAATAGTTGAAAGGAAACCGCTCGTCACGATCTATGGAGTTCAGACAAATGTAGAGTTCACAAACAGAGGAATACAATTTATGAATTTAGTAGTAAATACTGACTTTATATACTTGGAGGACCCGCCGCGTTAAGCCGCGATATTTTAAAGTTTATGGTTTTGTGTTAAGTGTTACTATAAGTGAGATGGTATTTTTATTTTTTCATACTTACCTATGTGTGTATCTATGTATTTCGGGTTAATATGTCAAATTATCGAAACTATCGAAATTATCAAACTCGAAACATGACAATGTTCCGCTTTAATTTGTGCATTAAATATTTCACCTCTATCTAGATGTAACCCTCTAGATACGTTTTAGGATCATTCAGCGCTGAATGCTTTAACCCACCTCATTATATTGTATCAAAAATACCTTGGAATACTACTAGGATATCTACTAATTTTATTGAAGTCACTGTAGTGTAGAATTACCTACATGGTAGGAGGACTTGTCACGGGCCATGCATTGTCATTTTTAATTTAGATATCAAATATTACACAAAAAAATTATTATAGGTATATTTAGTTCCTGGAATTCAAATACACGACCTTACAGTGGAGATTAAAATTACAGACGTTGTGCAAAAAATTACTAAACCTCAGTTATCTAACAGCTGTTGACACTTTGTTGCCTATAGGTATGTCTTGATACTCGTGTAAAGTATATCGGTAATCGATTCTGTAATGTTTTTGGGTAGGTATGTGATGTTTATTACAAAAAATAACATTTGACATTTGTTTTTTTTAAATCTGCCACATATACGTACCTACTTAGCTACTTATTATTAGTTCTAATATTTGCGTAAGTATGCAAGTATTGTACTATTAACAACAAAATGTAGCTATAAAATATGCGTTTCATTATTGTATTGTACCTAAATAGGATACCTACGGTATTGGTAGGTAATATAGGTATGATTGCTAATATTTTGAATATGTATCTTCATTTTCTCGGTCATTGCACTGTAATACATTAGGTATACTCAAAACGTAAAGGTAATGTACACAAAGTAATGAAGAATGATACCTACCGCAAGCAGTGATAGCCCACTTATGACTTTTTAAGTTACACACGTGCGTGTTTTACAAAATTAACGCCCACTGTAACTTTGAAGGAAAATATCGCGTCATGTGTGGTTCACCAAATTGCATTAGGCCAGTGTAAGTGATAGAGTAAAGCCCAAATCCTTTTAGTTGTGAGACAAGATCCCATCCTGAAGGGCGATAAAGGATGGTGGCCCGGGGCGTTAATTTTAAAGTAAGGTAGCACTAATTATGTAGCTAGACAGTTTATTTCATGGCCTAGACCTAAACTTTATGATTGTTACATGCATGAACTCTCCCGCTAGTATACCTAATCACAATAAGGCAAATACATGATAGCTGCTGTTTATTGCAAAGATAAGTGACGGGTGACGGCAAAGATCTCGCCCATAGTTCCGCTCGGAAGTTTGTAGAGTTTAAGTAAACAATTAGTTAGTTAGGTACTTAGTTTTCTTACAGTCAATTGAATAGAATTTTCACAAAAAGTCCACAAACATAACGAATTTATGAATTCAATTGATACCCGAGTGATATTTTTTTAAGCTAATTGCAATTTTTTATTGAATGCAGGCCATTGCAGGCAGCTTGACTACCTATGCATCTATGTACTGGAATCATACTAAGAAGTTTTCATCGAATGAATTTGAATATTGTATCACGCATCAAGGGTCAACAACAAATGTAATAGATTTTAATCTAACCGCTGGACACTAACGATAGGCAACGGAACTTCAAAATTGAAGAACGGTTTACCAGCTGACTGATTGACTAAATAAAAGTCACGAATTTTCATACAAATCTGTTCAACCGTTTTCCGTTTTCAACCGTAAAAGACTAACAAACATTCATCCTTCCATCCATCCTCATAATATTTGGCATTTTAATAGGATGCTTGTATTATAATTATAAATGTATGAAGTTCATTAAGTGTGCAAAAATTGTACCTAATAATGAATAAAAGCTTTTGAATTTGAATTAGTAGCAGGAAATAGTACCTAGTAGGATAGGATAATTATGAGAAATAAGAAACCGAAAGTCATTGTAACGGCGGTTCCTTAAATATCTTCCAATATCAAAACAAAACAAGTCCATCGCTCGGAATACCGATCCATTGTCGCATAAATTTCACGAGATGAGTAAGTGTGTAACGATAACCAGAACAGTGACCGGGCAGGATCACGACGAATCAATTTCATTGAGCACATTCGCTTCCGGAGATGTCCCCCTGTGCAGACGCCCGCCACCTCACTTGACTACCTATGAACTATGATCGAACACTAAGCAACTACTAGAATAACCACAAACACATGTATTTGTCTACGGTATTTCCTTCGGTCCTTGTGGTATGTTTACTAGAATGTTTAGTAATTTCAACTGCAAATTAAAATTCAAGTTTTGACAATATTTCCTAGTCGCGATGTGTCATTTGGTAGAAACTACTAAATTTAATAACATAATAACTGGGATAGATTTTTTATATAAGGGCAAGATCATTATTTTCTTCTAATATTATACTGTCTCGGCAGCCTGAATCATGGATGGATGATAAGAAAGAGACCTAACAGGAGACGACTACAGTACTATCTGTGGTACCATACTTCCTTCCAACGTTCCATACATGCTTACGAATGCATTAAGTGAATGCCTACCACATCTTTAGGAACGAAAAAAAATGCTGGCAACCAGATAAAATATGTAGGTAATTTTCTATTAGATATTTCACCATATGTATTTTTAATTTTTATTATTAAAGGCATTGTGAATAATCCTTGTTTATATTATTATGTTTATGCATGTATCAGTAGGTACTTTCAAATTCAGTTTAAGCCTCATACTTGAGACCGTTATAGTTATAGATACACCTACCGAAGCACAAGGTCGACCACTTACGGATGATATGAAATACACAATTCTTCCGCAGTCACATTTTAAGGAACAACATATTATATGAGATATTAGTATATAAAATAAACATACCAACATTTATCTTTACTAAAAAAAATTACAATCAACATTTTAGATCGAAATTATGGGTTATACTTATTACACTTTATGATTAAACTATGTAAATTTACCATAGAAAGATCAATGGTTTCATGATAAAGTAAAAAGAATGCAGGTGTCATAGGATCCTATCCTATATAGAATAGAATCCTATATACAGACAAAATGATACTTAACAAAACTTGATCACTAATTCCTATCATATCTTAATTTAATTTTATAACAGTACCATATTAAAGACTATGTGTAATATTATTATTAGTTATTCAATTATTATATAAAACGTGAATAAGAATCTTTGTCTCGTAATTC
>DWIY01001136.1:0-10690 GCA_018248615.1 Erynnis brizo brizo
CTATAAATAAAAATAAATTAATTAAAATTATAAAATAATCTACATACCCCAAAGAGATTTATAATTAGTTATTATTGAATGTCTTTGACATACCCACTTCCGCTTTCATTGTCCACTGCATGGATCGCTACGTTACACTCCCTCCCATTACATATTTTGTTTCTGTAAAACCATTTAGGTAATGGCTCATCTATGGCCTTGTCCTAATTGGCTGTCGCAAACCGACACGACCGACCGACCAACCAACGCGACAAAATTCAAACACAGGTCTTCGAATGAAGCTTTACTTACTGGCAATATGCACCGACATGCGACAAATGTACGCAATGGCGTTGTCGTACGACAAACTTGACGCGAGCGATTCTATCTCTATCGTAGCAATGAGGACAAGGGGTTAGAGGGAATGAGATAGGAAAGTGTCGTGATTAAATGTTAATAATTATCAAGTTCCCATTTTTAACCGACCAATTATTTAGCGTATAAAATTTAACTTATTTAGTGTAATGAATTCCTTTTCGTGAATTAACAGGTGCAAAGGCTTACCTAACTGACAAAAAAGAGTCGCATAAAAGTGAGTGTTAAATTATAATTTATCTGCTGCGCTCTTGGTTCCAGAGCTAACTATCTACGAGGAAATTGTCGGCAAACAAACATACATTTATTAATAAAATCTTCAGCATTTAGAATTTCAATAGAAAATTTGGTCGAGAAAAGCATTTTCTCTATTATTTCCTACAAATTCTGTGGTTTTGATAGTAGACGCGTACAAATGGAACATTTGCTTCATGAATAGACCTCATGTGTCGAGTCTAGACTGAGGCTATTGAATGACCTGTCTAGTTCGATTCATTGTTACCGTGCAATGTATTGATGCTCCAAAATTGGACAATGTGGACGTTGAAAACTAAAAGCTACTTATACTAAACATCAACACTATATTCATCGTGTAAATTGTATCAAGACCTAATGACAACACTTCAATAATATAGCTTGTAATTTGAAAATTGGAATATAATAAAGCTAGCTATTGTGTAGGTTCAATGTTCGGAAATAAAATGATCGTGCCAAAAAATTTTTTCGTGAAAAGATTCGCGAATTATATATTAATACAACGTTATTAAAGTCGTTGATACTATTTCAGGTCAGGCACAAAACTAGTCGGGCTATCCCGAATAGCCAACGTGGGTAAACCTGTATTTAAATAATAATGGTCGTAAAATCTTAAAGCTTTTCAATACCTTTATAGAATAAATTCAGCTATAGGTATTCATGTATTCGTTGCAGTAAAAGTGTCGTATTTCTGTGCCTGTTACGGCTTATATGGCTTCATATAAAAGACGAATATAAAGTTCTCCCAAAATGTAATTAAAATGCCGTGTTCAGTGTCTAATAAAAGACCACGTTCTACATACAATATAACTTACCCAATATTGATAACTATATTTGTTTTAATTTAAAAATAACACCGACCAAACATTTAAATAATAAGTAATAAGTGGATATTATTATCTTAGATTGTAAAATGTCTGTCCCTATAATAAAAAGAGTCCTGTCCCTACAAATAAGCAGACTCGTTTAGTTTCGGGATTGGTCCCTTGCGTTCATGTCTAGACTGTGGTTCCGCCCTATACGCTTAACAGTAAGCCTTTAATATATGGCTTTAACGTGGACAGTATTATGGCCGATAAAGATGTTAAATATAGGAAGAGGATTTGATGCTAGACTTTATACTTTATGAAGCGTGAGTTAAATTTATCGGTTGGATGTTGTTCTTTAGGAAATATCTTAAAGTAATCTACGAAGATTCGAATCAATCAGAAAGCAAATGGTAAGTAAAAATGAACAAAACTATTTTCACCGAATTTAATACGAACACTATGGATACTACCATTTTCTTAGAATTCATAATCATTTCTTAAGCCAAATTACTCTCAACTTTGCAAACCTACAATAGTAGTAGTTAACCTATAATACATAATTTTTCGTCAGGTAATCTATCTGGTGGCATTTGATTTTTTATAGATTTTCAAAGTAAGTAGGTATGGTTTCGTTTCGTTCAAAAATTTTTCTTTATAAAATTTGATCCTACAACTGAAGAAAAAACGTATCAGAATTTCAGAGCAAATTTCAAAAAATCCTTTGTGAAACCCAGGTGGCGCTCTGATAAAAGGAACTTTTACAATTTTGGGGCATGTGTCATCGATCCCTTTGTCGCTTTGTTTAGACTATAGATATCACGTTCAGTACCCAATATTTTCAGAGCCACAGTGTAATGAATAACATATGGGGGCGGTTTCGACGACTGTAAATCTTTGTACCAGCATCCGCGTGGGTTTACTGCCCTGTGCTGTCTAGACGATAGCACAATGAATCAGCCACCTCATTCGCATAACAGTTAGCGCATAATGTATTGCTCTAGCGCAAACAATACCCCTTCTTGACTCTTGATAGCATGTAAATTACTAAGCCGACGCGTGTAACTTGATTGGGAGCGAAGAATCTTTGAATATCGTTTGTTGGTACTTGAAACCGTGGACGTCTGACTCATCTACTCTGTTATTACATGTATCTGTATAAACATTTGTTACAAAGAAATAATATTGCTTTAATTATGTAGTCTGGTAGATAAAACCCCTGTTTTTAATGTTTATTGTTTTGATTGGTAATGCTTGTATTAAATTTAAGCTTCTTTTTATTGAGCTTAACGTACATTTTTGGAAAACAAAAGGTCTAACGAATAAAGCAGAGGAATCCTTAAAACACATTTTTAATGGTCATTGGTCGTGGACGACACTCGAATGAATTTCATAAATCTATGATTAAATACTTGAAAGTTACCGTCTTTCCTAAATCAGCCAATTCTGTAGCTTATCTGAGCACTTGATATCTTCACCGAACAGACTGACAAATAAGAAAGAATCGATTTACGAGTATAGGTACCACATCCAATCAAATCGCAAATAAATTCGGAACTCTCAATTTGTTGTGCCTACATTTCTGATTGTTAAAATCGTTTCAATCAACGCCAACCGCTGTCAAATCGAAACGGTGTCCAAACACATGGCTTTATGGCGTATTCGTGCAAATTGTTTAACTGAAAGGGAGACAAATAAATTACAGTTCCCCGAACGTGCGATAAAGGGGGTACTTTTGTCCATTGGCGCGTAAATCACTGTGGCTGTTGGCTGGCTCGTGTTACTGTAGGTTTGTTTAATTTAGGACTAACTAGATGAATTTTCGGATATAAAGCAGCGAATATGATGGAAACCATTGGATCCAAAGTGCTCCATTTTCTAGTTTCCATGCTCGCATAAGCGTGCAAGCCACCTAATGATAAATCGACGCTTAATCATAAACTGATAACTTGAGGATGGCGGGAAACCGTTGGATTCAAAGTGCCAGGATTGGGTGGAGTGGCATTGATTAGGGGAGGCCCATGTCCAGCAGTGGACTACGGAGGGGTGAAAGGAAGGAAATTAAAGAAGTCATTCCAAACGGCCTGGAATTATAGTATGAAGTGAGTACTGAGTACATGAATGTCTTGCTTTGCCTACGTAGTACTTCTGAGGCCTAAGAAGGTTGAACCCATTAAGGTACAAGGATGAGTCTGTTTAGACCTAAATTTCAGTACTTCAAAAGACTATATTATTCAAAATAAACCGTCTTACGTAAAACATATATTATTATACGAGTACATACTTTGATGTTTTGGCGACAATCTGTGTTTAACAGTATAGGGTAATAACCCGATTTCAGATACTTTTCACTACACAGTTTGGTAGATATTTTGTTCAAGTTGAGACAGTAAAACAATCTATTCTCCCTATTTTTATTACCCGTTCCTATTTAATTTTAACAGTTTCGTAAATTATTGCAACCAAAATGTAAGCAGCAAGGAATTTTAATAAAATCACCAGCGAGATGTAAGAGCGAGGAGGGGGGTAAAGAGAGGCATTCCATCCTCATGTTATATGCGTTGTTATTAGGTATGTAAAGTTACGAGCTGGATGTAAGGACGTAAAAGCCCAAGAGATAGCACACATTGTTCGAGAATTGTTGATGCATCGTAAAATTATGTTAAATCGATTATTTGTAAGTAAAATTTGAACGCCAAATCTCGTAATTTCTCGTAAACCGTACACGATATGCATTTTTCTTTAATTTTAGCTTTAGCTTAGTTGTTTCAAACGTTGATTCCAAAAACTGCCAATATCAGTTGTTTGAACAGAAATTTCGACTGTAAACACGATGATTTCTTCTCAGTTCAGTCAAACACCGACGCCTCAGGGCCAATTAGTATTCGGCCCCACAGTTACGTGCTTGCGAGGAAATTGGGACGACCCATTTCAATGACTTTCGGCGCTATTACGGTTGACTGACTGCATCAACAGTCAACTGACTGCAGTCAATTGACATGGTGTGCATGAATGAACGACTCGGTGCAGGTTTTAATTGATGCCTCACATGGATCTCTGAGTGCACAGCGATGATATATTTTCGTCATGAAACTAACGAGAGCAGCGCCGCATTACTTCATAACTAGCTGTGATTTATAAAAAATACTTTTTTGTTATGAACTACTGGCTCCAGCCCGCTATTCATCCGCGAAGACTTAGAGTTTAGAGAGAGATAAAAAGTACGACATATGTTATTCCCAATTTTAAACTATTTATACCCTAAATTATTCAAATCCGTCTTCGTGCAACAAATAAGACAATTCTTGTAACAATCATCTGTAATTTCGTTATTACATTCATGACCATTATAAAATGTTCACAAGCCCTGACGAAGTTTCAATGAAAAAACTATTCATGGTTGAAAAATCGTTGGACATCGAAAAATACATGTTAAATGAAAATGTTTTCACATTATAGGCGATATTTCACTATAATATTGCACTAGAACGTGTATTGGCGCAGTCTCCCAGTATCTCGCGAGACGAATGGGCTCCATAAGTCTCGGAATAGGATCACACGGGCTCCATAACGGAACTATTTCTCATGTTTTCCAATTTATGTGCAGCGTCTATGAAAGCTCTCGTGCACTATGATTCTCCACGTCATTTTATTTTACAATCTGTGCTCAGCAGTTTCAGGTTCTCTACACCTGTTTCTACTTACGAACGGCGGCGATTGACAGAATATAAAAGCAAGGTAAAAATAGATGTATTTTCAGACTTTCATCTTTAGCTCTACACTTTTAATCGTTCAACTTGGAAGTTTATTTGAGGAGCTCTCATCCTATAATAAGGTATTTATTCATTTGCTAAACATAAAACATCCATACGTTACCTACCCCTTAAAACATTAATTAAATGAATTATCAATTTAATGAATACATTGAAGTTATAGTCTTATAGCATTGATCCCGACGTACTTTTTGGGCTAAATGTGGATCCATTGTTTGTGTTGTAGATTGTCCTGGAAATTAAACGTAGTGACAACTAAAATCACCTGGGACGCAATCCATGTCCAATGCTCTTATGATACTTCCCTACAAGAAAACATAAAGAAAGCTATTAACAATTGTAAACCACACGAAATATTGCGACAATTATAAAGATGGTATCAGATTGACGCTTACCACGTCGTCACACGATGTCTCGACACTTAATATAGATTGAGGATTAAACCGAGAACATTGATATGAACTTGACACATGCGATAAGAATCCGACAAAATGAAAGGCTTATTAACCGGGTAAGAAAGTGGAACCGCTCGTGATAAATGTCGTAATGGTCTTATAGCACGTATCAATAATAAATTAATGAGTTCGCTACATATGTATGAAATACCGCTGGCATGTTTGTTGTGGATTAACTAGAGATTAGCGATCGGTATTTATGTTTCGACTTTCATTTAATGGGAGATTAGGAGCCTAAGCCCTTGTCCTAACCATCTACAAACGACCGACCGACCAACACGATAAGTATCTGAAATTGTCAGTTGCTGTAATGTAGAGCGAAGTTCAAATATATTTGCATAACACCGCTCCCACTAATGGCTCGGTTCCGGATTCACTTTCGGTTAAAGTATCGCGAGTAGAAATATTGATCCTTTGTCCTGATTTCGTAAAGGTTAACATCGTTTGTAAAGGATGGTTTTGCGATCAAACTATGACGCAGCAACGCGTGTTATGTTTGTGTTAACGAACGTACTACTCGGATACAGCGTGAGGATGGGTTAATTTTAATGTATGTTAGGAAAATCGAGCATAGGTAGGTACATAATTTATATCTACCGTGTAATAGGAGCATATTATGTGTACCGTGTAGGTGTACTTTAGTCCTCAATCGAATCGCTTTCCAGCTTGAAATTACAATCGTTATGCCATTTTTGCGTGATGAGTAGCGAAGCAAAGATCTAGCCATCCTAACGAGTAGTAAATCTACATCGGTTCATACAAGTAAAGCTTTGTAGATTTAAATATCCAAAGATACAATCACTGGCGTTTCCTACGATTGATCTGCGAGTGTTTCACATCCGCAGATATTGAATTGGAATCAAAATAGACACGCGTGGAAGTTTGAAATAGCTTCGCTCTGAACTCGTATTGCTGTTTTATTCCCCGTCGTTTACTTTGGTTAATGAATTGTGTGGCGATTTAATGGACTTGGCAAATACCGATAGTACTCACGATACGTGATAGTAGTGGCCTTGTGGGAATAGACTGGGTGCCGGCGGATTTTAGGAGAAGAGAAAACTTGTAGTGGTATTTTGGTTTTTTTGTGCACAAATTAAATTTCTTCCTTTTTATGGTAACGAAAGGAAAATATACAAACATAAAAAAAAGAAAACGTTAAATGGTTCTGAATAATAAAACATTAGTTTAACTGAACAATCTTATATCATACAGTGATTAACAGTTTGAGATAGGTCGCAGTCACCTGAATCACCTGAATGGAGTGTCTGACAGAAGTCACAATAGGTATCAAAAACATATTTTATGTAATAAAGCATTTCCAAATTTTGATTCGAATGTTTTCCTAACGACTTTAGTGAAACTGCTAGTGAAATTGCTTGACTTTAGTGAAAAATAATGATAGGCCGTCTGAGTTTATTTCGACTGAGCTCCGATGTTTCTTTGATAAATTTCCTAACGACTTTTGGCACACGCTAGAGCAATGTTTTCTTTGAACTAGAATAAATCACCTTTGTGCTGTAATCAACTGTCTTTAAATATACGTAAATTGATTTAAAAAAGTATATGGGACATTTACTTCTGTGTTCTGACTCACTGGAAATAAAATGTGATATTGAGGCTGATAATTGTGAAATCGTTGCCATCGCGCAAATAGGAATGATTCGTAAATGTGTTTTCTTCTCTTAACCTTAACGGTCTTAACTTAAAAATTTTTGGCGCTGGTAGGCAGTGTAAATTACCGAAATTTACACTGCCTGTCCAATAGCTAAAGTCCAGCAGGCACTATAACTAAACAATGGGTAAGAGTCACAATATGAGTCTCGCTCACGGGCAGATATATTGGGTTCAGTATAATTTTATGATTATTTATGTCCTTGTTAAGGACAAAATCTCTTAACTTGCACCGGTCACCTCGCACATGTGTTTATCGACGCGGCATGGCGCGCCTGCCGAAATACTAACGTTGTTTTGCTTTTATGCTCGTTTACTGTCTTCCCCGAAACCCGACGGATGTTAATTATAATTAGCCGTGGATAAATCACATGCAGACCTTGGAATAACTTCATTGTTGCAATATCCGATATCCCGTTGTGAAATAATATTGTGGTTTTGCTATTATATAAAATAAAAAAATCATATAGACGAATTGAGAACCTCCTCCTTTTTTTGAAGTCGGTTAAAAGACATGGACATCATTAATCCAATCGCTAACTCATTGAGATAATAACAATTCTATTAGATATAGACTAAACACGATAATCATAAAGTAACGTAAAGTAACAAAATTATGTTTCACCGCATTAGGTCAGCATGGTGGACTAAGGTCTTCCTTCTTGTGAGAAGAAACCCAAACTGGTAGTGATTCACTAATGGGTTAAAGCATGTGTTATTGACTATGTTTTATCTCAACCAAATTATCCAAATTAGGTACACATCCTTTCATAGTTTAAGGTAAGTAAAAATAAAGTTAAATATTAGTTCCAAGATTTATAAAAATTGTATGTGTCGTTTATACTCTCAAAACAAAGATAATTTCCTTTCCCTTCCTTTCTTTCTTTATATTCTAGGAAGTCCATCACGAACAAATTAATGTAATTACCCGTTTTAATATTCGTTAGTATTAAACGTGTCATTAAGTCTAATGGTTCTTGAGCTGTCCTTACCGAAAAGCAATCTCGTCAGATTATGTCTCCCATCGACGCCAGGGGGTTCGATCTCCCTTAACAAAAACAAATAGATAAGCCCGTAATGTTTCTTGAGGGGTCGCGCACAAAATCATCTGAGTGAAAGGAAGGAAAATATTACAAGGGATTATCATGCGCCTACGAAAATGCACGCCCCTGAACTAA
Organism: Erynnis brizo brizo; assembly: GCA_018248615.1. Classification (NCBI taxonomy): domain Eukaryota; kingdom Metazoa; phylum Arthropoda; class Insecta; order Lepidoptera; family Hesperiidae; genus Erynnis; species Erynnis brizo. The sequence continues at coordinate 8,493 of DWIY01001136.1, forward strand.
CGGTAGCAAACTATATAAATTCTAGGTATAGCCAATTTGGTAGGGGTTTGAGAGGGGTACGACGCACACCGTTTATATTCAGTAAAAAAAACGGAAAATGGAGATGTCATTTCATAGGACCTTCAAAGTGTGAAGATGTAGCAATAAGTGAACACACACAAAGTGAAAACGGGCAACCACACCTCTACATCTCCACACAGCCTGCGCTGTGCGGGCACACACAAAAAATACTGCTTCATGGCGTGTTATGAAGTTGGTAGTATAACTATCTACTGCCAACTTCATAACACGTAGCACTCCGGGTGGAGTCCATAGGTAAGCGCGTCATAAAAACGCACCCTAAACTATTCACGCTAGGTATAGCCAATTTCTTTTACTCCCATTCGGAGTAGTAAAGAGGGCACAGCGTTTATACTCGGTATAAAGTACCGGAACATAGAGGTGCCATTTACCGCGACCGTAAAACTGTGAAGTCACTTAAACGTAGGGTGCCTTAGAAGAGGCTACAGGGGGATAAAAATTGTCGTAGTCCGTCCTCGATTCAGATAAAAATGTGAAATTGAGTGCTTTTATTTTGCAATGAACAGCGAACGCTTAAAAACTTTTTCTAGAACACGAAATGTTCCAAATGGATTACAAAAGCACCGAGCGCGGTAGAAATTTTAATATCTGAAGCGCGAATCTCGATGTAATTCAAAATACTTTTAAAAACAAAAAGTTGTACGGTTAGTCTTTTTCACGTAGCGTAGAGCGATTTAAAATATTTTACTCACATTTTCTTAATTTTCTTTGCTTTTTCGTTTGTTGATAGTATTATGCAAACTAATATTATTTATTATAAGTACACGTTTCGTATTTACTGTCTTTTACTATACTTTCTGATAGTCCTTGAAAAGAGCTCTCAACTAAATTATTAAATATCCATAAAGCATTACAAAATTACTCACAGCTTCCATACCTGTTGGAACAGCATTTCTTATACCGTACGCATTTTCTCAGAATTAAGTAACTTTATCAAAATCGCAGCAATAAATTACGTACGATAGCCAAAAAACGCAAATTGCTCTTCCCTTACCAATAAAGTCCCCCAAAATGTAGAACTTCACTGTCGGAGTTTATCTAACCTTTGGAGCGCGAAGTAATTTATCTGAGACGTCACCTGCATGGCGTCCCTGCGCCCCACGACTCGAGAAACAATGCCTTTTTTGCCTCGAGATGCCTTACAATGGCCGTATGGGTGGTCTATTGGTAGCCGATGTTGAACTATAGCCCGTGCTTCTTCAGTATTCTTGCTTTCATGATCGCCTGGTAGTCCTGGTACTTCATTTGCCACATTTAAGCAAACTAGACATCGCCAAGTACCTAGTCGAAATTCGATTTTGACACATAAATTTGAATTTGACGTCATGTTTGTCTATTTGTGCATCTTTATGGTAGTGTGCATGGCGCACAGAGGTCAGTGGCATGGCGTGTTGTTAGAATAATACATCTATGTGTTATTTCATTTATAATGCATTTTATTTAAAAAATACACAAATAAGAACAATGTTTCTTCATAATTATGTAGCCTATGTTTGTTGAACTGTCAAACAACTGTAAAAAATGTTATAAATTTTTAAATTTTTCAAAAATTTCAAAAATAATTTTAATGATTTCTTATAATTATGATATACTTACTTGCGGAATTATGCCCCTACATAGCGATCTTTCCACAACGTCCATATATACCTACAAGCATATTGAACCGTGCCTAAATTCAATGCATATTTATAACCGAACGAGAACTCAGCCAGTGTTGCCACCCATTTACTCATCCGTAACATTTTTATTTTTATTCATCTTATTTTAAGATCTGGTAGTCGATCTTTCGCTATAAAAGCTTTGTTTAAAGAGAATTTTGATAGTCTTAATGTTCAAGCAAACAGATAAAAATGTTATCAATGTTTTACATATTAAAATGTTTCGATCGACATAGACACCTTGTTTTTGAAATCATCTTCAATCTCTGAAATTACTTTCAATGCCAGTTATTTCAAATTCCAGAATACGCAATCAAACAAAAAAAAACGAAAAAAGGGGTTAAAATCTTAAAATACATATAAATCAATTTTATATTTGTTATTCTTTCAAAATTTTTTCAAAACAGCTGGCACATACTAATCAATTCTCAGATATTCAGAATTCTTGGAATAACTCAG
>DWIY01001137.1:0-10688 GCA_018248615.1 Erynnis brizo brizo
AACACACTGCCCCGCATCACGCAGCGTAGCGCGGGAATGCGTGATCTAGCGTTGTATATAAGTATTTCTTTTTGTATAGAAAACAAGCACAGTCCAACACACAAGAAACGCATCTGTTTTCTATAAAATGGACGCGCACCCCCGCACTACGCTGCGTGATGCGGGGCCGTGTGTTAATCGCCTTATATTGTGTAGTGCGTAAAATATTTTCGACGTGATAGACAGAGACTAGCGTAATGGGTTCGATACTATACCCATTCATTACAAATAATTAAATTTATTGCGCATTCAAGAAAATAATGCAAGACTGTAAAACTTAATAACCAACCAAGATCAACGATTTTAATTATTTTAATCTAACTCTTGAAGGGCATACAAAATTAACAAGCCCGTTAAAACGAGACCGGACTTAATAAAGGGTTGAGTTAATTAATATTTATACTGATTCATAATTTATTACTTATGTTTGATACTGCAGGTGGTATCCATTTGTTATTGGGAATAGATAAACGGATCTTTCTAAAATGGAGTTGTCTTGTTATGGTTTAACATGGTCTGTATTGAATTTCAAGTTACTTCAATCTTCTCAATATCCAAAATAGAAAAGTATTACTGTGTATAGTAGTACTACCACTTATTAGGCTCAATATTTTCCCAATGTACATTATAATAACATAATAATAATATGATAGTTTAGCTTCCGTAGGTGTATATTGACACCGAATCATAAAATTGTCTATCAAATAAAATCTCAAAACTAAACGAACTTTTTATTCCTATCTGTCACCCCTAGGGGACAAAATTGGGGGACAGATAGGAATATATATTTTTAAAAATTACATTTTTAAAATATTGGTCATATATAATAAGCTGAATCGTAAGGAAAAAAAATTTTTTTTTCATAAGCTAGTGCCACACTATTGACGAAACAAAAAAGTTTAATTTCCGTGCTCATCTATCTCTGTCAAGCGAAGGTCAAATCAAGGAGTGTGAAAGAGTTAGAGTGACTAAGGCAAGTGGTAATGACCCTATACAGCCTGTAATGACGAATTGAGTGACGGAGAGGAGAAATAGTGACGAAATCGCTTTCTCCGGCGTGAAAGTAATCGGCCGAACCGCCACAGTTAATTTTTTTCAACGCCAGTTGGACCAAGGTAACGTGGCCCGTTCTGCCAAATACATCGAGACAGTACTTGACACCGATTATTTTAATTTTAAAAGTAAACACTCGATTTTGCACGCAAAGATTATTAAGAAATTTGCGGTCCATTACGCTTAAAAAACCCGAAGTTCGTTTAAGTTTCAAGATTATTCAAAGCTACTTCTTAAGAAGGCATTAATTACAAACATGAGTATTTTATAAATTACTTGGTAAAAGACTAATTAAAATTGTAGGATAAAAATTCTAGAATAAAAATCTTAAATATAAAAAGTGACGTGAGTTTTTTGCGAATTTGCGCCCGCTTTTTCTCTCATTCTTTATAGGTATTCAAACAATGCCTTATGACAAATTAAAAATAGAACAGTTTTTGAAGTGTCCTTTCATAAAAATACCATGAATATCCATTGACCTCAACAACCTCGTTGGTTTATAAAAAAAATACCTGAAACAAACAAAAAACAAAAATTAAGTTACACAAAATGTTGGTCGACATTAGACTAATAATTACATCAATTAAAGTGTAACTCAAATTCAGGCATGCCCATGTCCAATGCATTCGACCTCCGATGTTAATAACAGACGTAGGTCTGTAGCAAGGTCAGGCTACATTTTAGGTTATACAGTATAACTTATACTCTACCTACATTTTACTGGTATGTACGTACGTACCTATGTATAAAATGGGGAGGTTTCCACCATACATATTTAATTTCAAAATGTAATTCTGCTTAAAAGCTTCATTCACGACTATCTGAAAATCTAGCCCACCTTCCAATGTGACTAAAACATAAATTTCAAACTCAGCGCGAAAACACTAAAAAATTAGACAGTTGAATCGAAAATACTATGACATCCCATGCATTCGCCATACAAAATGTATGAAGGGATAGTGTTTATGGCAGTACATTAAAAGTATCTCAATTGACAAGTAGGACAACCCTATTGTGATATTATATAACCTAACCCGCGATAATTAACATTAAAAATGAAACTAAAATTTTCTTTCCTTCAAAATTCTATCTTTATTTTCTCATTCAAGTCCAGAGTTAAATAAAACTTAGGCTAAGAAATGATAATACCTAATCCCGTCATGACCAAATATCTTTTAATGTAGAAATGAACCTGTAATTGAGCAAATTACTTACTAAACCCCAGTTAATTGTGATGATCGACATATTAGGCACGTGGACTTTAAAAATACATTTTAGGGGTCCGTGAAATTGCTCAATAAAATGTAAACTTAAAAATTTTTAGGGATCCGCTTCTAACTCCATAAACAATAAAGGTATCCATCCTTAAATTATTATTACATTAAATAATTATAGGTACCAATAATATACAGACTTCATAATATATTTATCTACTTATTTAAAAAACCACCTCGCAATCACCACGCTGGCCTAGTGCGGGTTGGTGGACTTCACATGCCTTTGAGAAAACATTTTTTGTGAACTCTCACACTCTCAGGCATGCATGATTCCTCACGATGTTTTCCTTCACCGTTACAGCAAGTAATGTTTAATTTTATATACCTCACATAACTTTATTTTCAGAAAGTGCATACCAATGGGATTCGAACCTGGACCCACGAGTAAGAGGCCGAATTCTTAGCCACTAGGCTATCACCGCTCTTGTTTTACTTATATCTATCTACTCGCTGCGCGTATATTCTTCCCTGGGAGTTCGAACTTCGATTCGTGAAACGGAATTTAGTAATTTCAAAGACAACGGAACCCATTTCCAATGTAACAACGCGACATACATTCGGGGCAATTAGTAGCAATAAGTGCAATGTTTAATGCAAAAACTGGAACAATTAACCGGTTAGCCGGTTTTCGCAAAGGTTAAGTGTAGCCAGACAAGAATACTAGTGTAGCGATTTACCGCTTTTACCGATTGCATAGTTGCGGCACATGTGTTGTTTGGTACTACAGTGGTAGAGACATTGTAGCTCTGTACCTTACGACCCTACCAACACGCCGTTTGTGTTTCAGTTGAAGAGGTATATGTAGTTGTCGGTAATATTTTATTTAAAGCCATCTTCGGACAGAATTTCTATACTATTTCAGGTAAAACGTAGGTTTAGCATCAGCTAGCCTCTAATTCTGTTCGCTTTTCGTCTACTGTAAAAAGGAAACTGTTTATTTTCTTCCTTCCTTTCAACCCTTTGTAGTACTGGACATGGGCCTCGCACGCACACGCTAGAGGCAGGCGCCATTCAAGGACCTTTCTCCCCATCGGTTGTCGGTTCTTCGAACGATGTCGCCAACCACAGATCACGGAATACACACCCATTGCCAATTTAATTTTCCAAATTACAGAGCTATGTCAGTCACCTTCAAGGAAACTCAAGAGTATCTTACAATGTTAAAAAACTAAACCGACACGCGCAGTTCGTTAAGCTAATCTATCTAAGTATTTAAATACATTAATACACACGAAAAGTGTATGTAAATATTACATTAACGGGTCTATAAATAGTATAATTATGTGAAAGTTGCGTACTATGTATTACGATGAGTCGGTATTGTATTTTACATGTTAGTTTCTTTAATTAGTATCTTAGTATGTTATTTAAATGCAAATAAAAAATAACCTTTGGCATTTAAGAGAGTATTAATTAGATCCTCATGATATAACTTGCATTCTGAAAATTCTGCACAATTTTCTCAGACGAATGTAAAGTCCACCGACGCTTTAGGCCGGCGTTGTGGACTAAGGACTAAGGCTTCTCTCGTTGTGAGAGGAGACCCGACCCTAATCACTGTCACTAATGGGTTACAGGCAATAGATATAAACCTTGACATCAGTTTAGTCTAGTTTAGATTCTTAACTTTTTCGAATTAGTCTTCTGAATTAGCAATAGCAACTCCAGACTAATTAGTTAAGTGTTTCTGTTTTGAATTTAGTCGTGACTGTCCATGAGCTGTTGTGACCACTAAACAAGTGACCTGCATTTTTTATTACAATAACAAAAAACCAATTTGAGTTATTACATGCATAGCGTGTGCATACGTTACATAAGTTATTGACATCTATACACAGTTTGAATGCAATGGCTTATGTAATTTTATGATTTCAATCGTGACTAAAAAATCGTGAAAAACCCCAAATATAGTGTCTGGCGTGAAATTGAATGATAAACCGATGCAACTGCATTAAACTGCAAGCTTTTGTATGGTATTTTACTGACAATTGCATATACTTATTGTACGTATACATTTATTTTATAGTCAGATAAATAACACCTGTTTTTAGTATTATACCAACCCAATATTACTTATTCTTGGCGCATAAATATGTTGGGAAGAAATTCCGTGTGTAATAAATATAATTTGATTCCAAATAATCGATTTTCACAAGGAATAACAAAAATGCTTTTAATACCTTGTTTTTTTAGTTAGTAGTTAGAGAGAGAGAATATTTTAGGCGACCATAGTAGTCTTCCATTACAACGTAACGGTAACAGATATAGGACCATTATCCTATCTGCAGTTTATTGTGAGTATCCATATAGATTACAAAAATCACAACATCAGTTGTCTTGACTGTATTCTTATTTATTCCTTTAATATAACAACGATATGACTGTAATCAAAAGTAAGTACCTATAGTCTTTCGAAACCTGAGATATGTAGACTATAATTTATTATGGGAATGGGGCTCTACTTGGTCTCAAACTCTACCATAAAATTACGCTTAACCTATAAAAGGCAGCACATATAATGAACACCATATCACAACACTCGTGTAACCATCACTAAAATTTTTCTCCTAAATTCTAGCCAAAAGATTACTGTTTAACCTTTAAAAGAGATCTCATATAATGAACACCATAACACTTGTATAGCCATCATTGTGGTGGCAGGTCGTCGACCTTCAAAACAAGTGGGAAGACGAATCGATCGCAAGGTGAGCAAAGCTAGGCGCGCCGGTGAAAGTGAATTCCACGACGGTGAAAAGTGGTCAGTGTAGGCCCTTGCGAATCTCTCGCCATGCTTCATTCAACCAAACGACTACCTAACTAGTAACCACCTATGGAATACGCAGTGAATATAGTATAACGACTATGTACCTAAATAACTGCCTATCAATAATAGTGAATAACGAATTTAAACGAATACTTACTTCATTAGATATTGAATGGGCAGTGAACATAGTAACGACTACTAAACTACCTCTGAATAAAATGCAGTAACTAGGGACGTAGCTTATTAAATTTTATTGAGTTTTAACGTTAGAAATGGCTTCGAATCGAAGCACTAGTACTCATATCAACGAAACGTTCCGATATTTGTTCCTTTTACAATTGCAAGAATCTAGTATAAAAGCAATAAATGTACAATTAAATTTTAAAAAAATGTTAGGTGCAGTGATCTTAAACAATTTTAGTGATTGAATTTTTACTTCTTTGTAGAGGTTTGCAAAGGATTTTTTCGACGTTCCTGTGTCACAGATTCTATCACACTTCACATCTTCATCTCTTCAAAAATCGATTCTTGAGAATTTTATCGCGAGACTTTTTACAAGGTGAAATCTATAAATAAACTTAAACTCATCGCATCGCAGTCAACTTATCGACAACTGAACTTATAATCCAGTAACGGGTTAAATTGGATCCCTTGACCTGCATTCGAACGGTTAATTACAGTGATTTAAGCGGTGGCATATGGTCAATGAGATTATATAGCAAGTGGTCTTAACTGGAATTTTGATCGTTTGTTTTAATAATCTGCACTTGTACAGAATTCTACAGATTTACAATGAAAGATAGTACCTACTAGACTTGTTTACCTTCATTCATATCGGACCAGTATTGGGTAGTATCTTATACATATATTAATACGTGAAGCGAAAATTTGAAGTGCAATTTACAGCTCAATACGCGAACGGATCAGTTTTAAGTTTGGAACAATTTAAGTTTATATGGAGAAGAATACACTCTCCACACAATGGAATAAATATTACATACCTACTTTTAAGTTACCGTTTTGAAGTCAGGTTGAATTCTTTAAAATATTTTTTCGTGTACTAATGCTCTTTATATAAACCTTGCAACATAGTATTGCGAGGTTCCCACGACTAGCGTAACGCCCGACTGCGCTTACCAGAACGGAATGCAATTTGGCAAGATCGCTCTTAATTACATACGATCTATGACTACGTACGGACAGCGAAACGCGATATTATATAAGCGGATTTGGCAATTTGATCTTGGTTGCCAATTGAGGTTGAAGGACGAAGTAGAGGGGACGCTGGAGTTTGAGATCTCTATTATTATATCAATAAATCGATGTTTACTTTGATTTGTGGTATATGGCTATTGAAATCCTCAAGAGTGGTAACTTTTGTCCTTAGACCGCAAGTTCTGTATACCGCTGTTTCCAATAATTAGGTACCTACAATGTACAACTAGCTGACCCGACAGACTTCGCTCTGCCTATTATTTTGACTATTATCCAAACTTTTTATGGATGTTACCTATATAATGAACCTGGTTCTTTAATAACACTATCTATTAAAAAAACTGCATCAAAATCTTTTGGGTAGTTTTAAAAATCTAAACTTATATATTATAGGGACAGACAGCGAGAAGCGACTTTGTTCTATACCATGTAGTGAGAACTAAAATAAATTCTGGATAGATAGCATTTTTATTAATTACAAAGTATCTATCTCCTATCTATATATCAGTCCTTGGATGTCCACTTCTGGACATATGCCTAAATCTATGCCCTAATCAACGCAATGTAAAACCTTAACGTCTTATTTGAAGATTCGTAAAATTCAATATCCAGCTCAAATACGCGCGAGTACGTACTCAGCCATTAACTTTTGATTAAACGTTGACTTATGCTTGCATTTTGCTTTAAGACAAGGGAAACAACTGAGTGCACGATCTGATCTTCCCACTTAAATTGCACTTTGACCTAAAATTTCATTAAACATTTTGAAACACGTAATGGGAAATTAAAATAAACTGCTCGCCGCTTTGCGGTGTTACGATCAAAACAAATATCTTGATTGGATTCCCGATGTATAGCTTTGATGGCATTTACAGGTTAAACAGATATTTAATTTTAAACTTTGTTGATTATATTATTTTGACTCTCATAGCTTTAAAAAGTGTTCAATTTGACTTAATTTATGTAACTTTGTTACATAAATTCAAATTAACAATAATTGTAAACACATTAGGTATACATGTGTTAAGATGGCAAAATTTGGCATAAGACATCCATCGCCATCCTTTTAACACGCCGTAGTGCAAAAAAATTATCTTTGCCTTGTCTTGATTTTGTTGGAAGAAGTTAAACCATACACAACTATCATATTAATTTTATGCTCACTAGAAACAACCAAAATTTATTGTCTTTAGTCAATATTAGTCTCTTGACTTATTTACCTTTTGCTTTATTTCATTTGAATTACAGTAATTCTATTTATAACATCCATCCATGCCATAAAGGGACATGTATCCTTGAACTTTGCATTTCCGGTCTCATTTTACATTCATAGAGATTATTTCAGATACATTTCTCATCAGATGTGTATGCATGCGAATGCACAATAATGTTATCATCAAATTTAAACTTTAAAGGGTAACGTCGTGAGGAGTACCACATTCCACGAAAAAAACTAGTGTAAATCTTCTCTAATATATCTATTTGGCATGCGGCTTTGTTTAAAATGATATAGGTATTGATAAAATTTTATTTTGTCATAAGTTTTCCAAAATAGCTTGCCATTTTAATCAATTAAATTAAAACTTTATTTCATAGTAGAAAAAAAAATTAATTACAGTCGCAAGCAAAAAGATTTTATTAGATAGACTATACTTAATGAAAACTTATAAATAATGGATTTAAACGTGTAAATAGATGCAACAGTAGGTAACTACTTGAGAGTTCTAAAAAAGATAAGTCAGCCAGGGTGGCAGATAATTTATGTATTTATTTATTAGCAGTCTTAAATTAGCCTTTATAGAATGAATACAATTAATTAGATAAAAAAAATAAAAAATTAAAGAAAAAATAATAAAGCAAGTGCAGATAATTGCATACGATGTGTATCATTGTTGGGCGGGCGGAGGTTTGAAACGATTCGCGCGCTGCGCACACGCAGCCGTACTCCAATTTCACGAGCCACGCCGCCACTACCTACTATAAAAGCTGCAGCGGCCAATCTGAAAAATCATTCCAGTCACACACATCCAACGAGGATCACTTGCTCTTTTTAATTTAACAATCAATTTAATTCACACAAATATGAAATCGGTGAGTGGAGTCGGTTAAGGATCACGCCCCTACTCTTATCGTAAACGATAACAGGAATCACAGAAGGAACTTAATAAAAATAACAATGATTTCATATGTCCACAAAATTCAAAGGTTTTAGCACAATAATTAACATAAAAAAAAGTTTAAAAAATAATTTGGTATTTCCTCAGTTAGTAAAATTTTTAACAAAAGATAACATAACATTTAAACGAAATTAAAGTTTTAAAAACTTTACGCTAATAAAGAAGTCAAAACAAATTAACTTTTTTTAATTATATAGAAAAATATGTATCTTTTAATAAATCAATCAGATAATCTCGTCTTAATAGTCCTAACCATTTTCTTTTTCAAATATTTTTTGTTTTTTAATTTTATCGTTACTTCCTTTAAACGATCATCATGTCATTGTGTTGAAATCATCTCGTTGAGATAACGATCTATATAAATGTGAATTTAAAAAGCATTTCGTAAAAAGATGGATCACTATTTCGAACGACTTAAATGGATATAGTCGTAAAATGCAAATTCAAATTTATGGCATTCGCTTATAAGAGGTCAGTGTAGTAACGTGATGATTCTTATGAATTGGTGCGTAATTGTTATATAAAGGTTAACTTGTTGAACCTGTGAACTTGACCAAATTTTTCTGTTTCAAATTCGAAATCGTTGTGAATTACGGATCATAAAGCATTACAAAGATTAACAGTAATTGTGTTAATTCGTGACGTTAGACACGTATAAGTAAATATTCAGTGATTGAATTGTGACGTATAATGAATCTTATAATTGACATGTAAAGAAATAAATCTTGTGATAAATACAGACTACATACATATTATAAGCAAACTGAAGAACTGAAAAAAGAAGACGTTGCAGTTACTCGTAGATGTCGGAGAAACGGTTTGCTTCGAGTTGATTTTTGTCTTTTTAATAATTGTAGGAAGGCCTACATGAAAAGGCTAGAAACAAAATTTACAAAAAAATGAATCAGCCTAAAAAAATCACAGAAGATAAGAAAAGATATATTTGTTTTTTGTTTCCAGAGCTCTTAACAGTATTTTAATTCGTGTAATCTGATTTCTTTATATTTACTAAATGTTTTATTACAGTTCATCGCCCTATCTGCCCTTGTGGCTGTGACTTTCGCTGCACCTCAGTTCCAGTACCAACAACAACAATACCAGGGACAAGTCATCCCAATTCTCAGACAGTCCCAAGAGGTCAATTATGACGGCTCCTATCAGTTCAGGTAAGACCAAAAAGTTTTTCTTTGAATTCATATTTTCAGAAAATATTTTCAGAAAGAAGCAAAATACACATCAAGTGTGTGCAAATAAATGTATAAAAATTTTCTCATATAATATACATCTTTTGTTTTATATCAACTTGATATTGATCATCAACAAGTACAAAATTGACAATTTTTACTTAAAAAGCTATTTTTTTAATAAGCTTATTGAAACATAGGTACATATTAATAATAATCGACATGCTCATATTTTAAGCGCAGTGAAATATTAATCATATTATTATGCTTACACTTACTATATTTCATTTAATTTAAAGTACCTAAACAAAAAATGCTAACAGTCTTTGTTTACTTAAAAATTAACGCATCCCAAATAAGTAGGTTTAACAAATTAGAATCACCATGTGAAGAGAAAGCTAAATTATAAAACCATACACAAAATTTCATAGCAGCAGGTGCATTGTGAAATACGCTTTATTAAGTGGATCTATAAACACTCCTTCATAAAGTTAAGTCAAATGCTAAGTTTATAATATACTAGCTGACCCCGCAAACGTTGTTTTGCCATATAAGTTATCGAGCGCTAAAATAACTATTAAAAAATAGGGGTTGATGATAGAAGGGTGAAAATTTTGGGTTGTATGTATTTTTTAAACATTTAAAAAAACAGAATTTCTTATTATGAAATTCTCATGTCACAGTTTTAGTAACAATACTCCTCTGAAACTGCTCGACCGATTTTTTGAAATTTTATATGCACATTCAGTAGGTCTGAGAATCTGCTACTATTTACTTTTCATATCCCTAAGTGATACTGGTTATCCACCACTAACATATATTTTTTTTATTTTTTTTTTAATAATGTGGCACTAAAAATACATTCAACCCTAAATTTTCACGCTTCATCACAAACTCCTATTTTTTTACCCGCGACGGAACGGAGACTGTATATGCGTTTGGGGTGAGATGGTGTTTGTGTACATTTCATTGTTATCTC
>DWIY01001138.1:0-10688 GCA_018248615.1 Erynnis brizo brizo
GCGATTTTTGGTTTCTGTTATCGTCCTTAATGCCAAATCAATTAGTCTTTTTAAAATGTTTTCCATGTACAGTAAAAGCTTTTCTACGATTTTATTATATGTATAGACAATTGAAGTTTGCTTTAAACTTAGATGTTGCTTCTAGGTATTCAGTGGGAAAAACGTCTGTTTTGAATAAAGAGGGAGGAAAGAATAAAGAATTACGGCTTCATAATAGCCAACTTAAGTATAACAAAATGTAAACATGGGGAGGTAAAAACAAACAAGAATCAAGAGGACGCGCATCCCGGACGCATATGTAAAATCAGCCACAAACAGAAACTTGTCTACGTTTGCGAAGTCGGCGGTGTTATTGGGAGACCCCGTGCTAGTAAAGGACTCTATATTAAGCATTCCTGTCCCCCCAATCTCTTCAGGTGGGCGCGGGACGACATACACTCAACTTCAACTTATTATTTCGGGGCCGCATGGAAAGCGTTTGTTTTTCTTGTACCTACGGCTGCAATATGCTTATATATGTACATATATTTCATCCCTTTATTAAATTCCCTGAGTGGTTCTGTTCTTAAATGTGTTATTTCTATTTATATTTCCCTCCAGCTGCATGCTTATTGAGCGAATGACGAGATTCGCTCGCATGAAAGGCACATTCTGTTATCGAAATTACGTTCAGGATTTGCAGATTTGCGAGCATTGTACTGTCGGGTTATCTCAACTGTGAAAGCTCGTTCTGAAACGGCATTTGAATCGTCCATCATTAATAAACTCGTTATAACGTTAATTGTTGCCACAATCGGCCGCGGCGTGGCATTAAAACGACATTAAAAATGTACGTACAGCATTTAAAGATTCCCATTTCGCGGTACTCGCGTGCGGCCGATTTACGAAAGCTACTGGCCCCGTGCCCGTTAAAGCAGATTACGGTTGAAAAAAAATCAACAGCTCTTGGCGTTATGAGTTAATTTTGGAAGAATAACGCGGGCGTCGGTTAGTGTTTCCCTTTATTTGGTGTTCCGGCCGCTCGGTTTGTTTAAACGGGTAATCCAGTGCAAAAACACGTCGAGTCTACATTATGTAGTGGTGGCACACAAATGTGTGTTGTTTGCGATGGTGCCCGAGGGTAATTGTTGGGCGATAAAAATCACTTAGTGTTTTCGTAATCGCCACTAAACATTACCGTTTGCCGCTAACGGTTAATACGCAGCGTTTTGAGGATTGGGATTGGGCATACGCTATACGCTACGAGTCCGGACGATAATGCTCACAGTCGTAAGCCACATGCATGCAACCAATGTTTATTTGGCGGCTTTATCTCTTCAGCAAAGTACTCGTTATTTCGTACGACCTTTCTTGAAACACGAAACCCTTTTTTGGCAATGTCGTGCTTAGATAGCTGGCCGCTTAAACGAGTAAGTATAAGCTCTCCCCGGAGAAATTTATGCACTTGTTTCGTACAGTTATTTCGAAATATTTGTTTAGTTCAATGTTTTAACTTGCATTCACGAGGGTGACATTTTTCTGGTTTTTACTTTTATGTGACGTAACTTCTATAGATTCAGGTAGGTAATTACGGCGCAGTAAAATTCCAAGTCCACTCCTATCCTAGCGAACTAGTACCTAGAAATTGTAAAATGGTTGTAAAATGGTATTGGCAGAATCGCTGGAAATTTTGCAAAAATGAAAAACGCGGTATTTTTAGGTACACCCGTCAATAATGGATCTCGTACACTATACCTAAATCGTAATACCAGACTAGATAACAGTTCTATAATTTGAAGTGATAAGTACTAAGATCTAGTTCCAACCTCATAACCCGCCGTGAAGAAGTATGTTTCTTATATCTTATGTAGGTATTGGTTTGAGAGGTGTGATTACCGAAGATACATACCTAAATAAAACTGTTCTTAGTCCGCACCCACGTACAACGCCTAGCGCGAAGGTTCTATTGCCTGTCTAAATAGGAATAAATATAATATAATAAAGAAATCACTGCTAGTAAGAACGTAATTTACTTATAATAAACTGCAAGTACGGAGTATGACCGCATTTTTCGCAACGCGTGCGCGCCATATTTCAAAGGTGTCGATAAGAGAAAAAATGAAGTTTGCATAGCGAGCGTGCCGCCTTCAGACGTATTTACAACTTATGCAATGATTCAAATAAATCAGCTGGCTGCTTGGAACTTTTAATATTGCGCACGGGTGTCTCCCCAATACAAGGGAGACCTGGAGAATACTCCTACACGCAAAAAAATAAAAATAATGACAATGTTATTGGTAACAACATTATACTTACCTTATTTAGCTTGCGATACCTTTAGTATTGACGAAGACTTTATTTCGTATTATTAACTTTACACTTTCAATACAAAAATTGTTCAAACGTTTATAATTAAACAGTTTCTAGCTACTAAAGAGGTAAGTATTCTATTTTAGTCAATAAACTATGCAAACGTAATTTAGCAAAATATAACATAAATTGCGACGAAAGCCGTACAGAACAGTCAAATGCTAGTCGTAAAAGCTCTTAATTAAATTCTGACGCGCTTTCCCGAATAACGTCCGAGTTCGACGCATTTGTTTCGCATGAGCATAAATTCGAATTGCCGTCTAACATGTTCCCAGTTTATATGAAAATGTGACATAGTGAGCCATTGTCATTCTTGGGTATTGCATTGTCTGTGGATAAATAAACAGCTATTGAAGTGGAAAGGTTTAAAAATGGGCGAACTTAAAATCTTTGTAATGATTTTGGAATGATTTGGTGATTTTTGATCATTTCATTAAAATGACAAGAACGAAACAAGTTATGCTTATCTGTATATTTAATATGAATATTTACAGATATATATTCTTAATAAAATTAAATTTTATGCTTTCCTAATTTACTAATAAATAATACTATCTACGTACTAATACCTAAATTTTCTCTCGCAAGGAAGTTAAAAAAAAAACTGCAAAGTACATGTTAATTTTCATAAAACACAGATGTTGTTCTTAAAGATATGTGAAGTCCAAAAACCCATACTAGGCCAGCGTGGTGGTCTTAGGCCTTATCCATCTCATAGTGAGAGGCGATCCAACCTGCAGGGTCACTAATGGTTACCTACTGCAGCTCAATTACAGAATATTTGACGACAAAAATTTATCTCCTCATTTCCTATTTGTTAACGAAAAGCACCTTAATTTCAGCTAGATTTATAATGGTACCTACACGTGAAGTTCACGTGCCTAACCTAGACGCTTCTTTGTGTTTTATGCTGACGTATTCTACTATTCATTAAATTCCGTGTAGTCTCGTTATACTCACTGGAAGGTATTTAAGAGTCATCTCGGAATTCTGCTCCACGCAGATCCGGCCGCGACAATGGGGAACGCTAGAGATCCGCCGTAACAGGAAAAGGAATTTTTAATTGGCCTCTAAATAAAAGCCCATAGCCTTCAAACAAAACCTTTGGTAGAGTTTATTAAATCTAGCTGTAAACGAAAATTCCTTACCGCCTTATTAATAGGAAACATTTTTTATTCATGAAAAATGTTCGACATATTGCAGAGCTGCATAGTTTTAGCCAGATATAGCCTTCGGTATAATCGAATTGGCAGCTCAAATTGAGACCGACCTCAACCTGATAGTGAAAAAATGAAATACAGTAATCTCGTTGCAACATCGAGGGCTTTTACTAATACGGGAATGCATTAAATCAAAATATATCCATCTTATAACCGCGCTCATACAATGCTCGTGTATGAAACCGCATGAAATATGGAAAGTTTGCTTCTGCGGGAAAAATTTAATTTTTAGCAAAATTCTGAAGTTACAGGCTTTGAAGTTGACGTGATTTATTAGCGATCGTACATATTTGCCATTAAACTAGTAAACCTGAGATTCGGGTATTCCAGCGGTAGAATGCTACCTATCGATTTTTGACGGTTTGAAACTTATTGTAAGGGTAAATTTACATTAGAAAATTTTATCTAACATCAGTCTAGTAATTATTTATGTCATTAAAATTGTACCTATAAGTGGCAAATCCAAAATAGTTGTGTTAAAAACCCATTTTTTTTCGAAAACAAACATAAGTATTAAATAGAAATTTATATTAAAATATTTCAAATAATAATTATTTTTACAACCTTTAGACATCTATATAATAATTTATATTCTACATTTAGTCTTTGGTATTTCGAAAATGTCTTCAATGTAGACTACGACCCCATTACAATTTTAAAGCTGTTTTTAAAATCTCAAACACGAATTTAATTTAAACTTCAAAAGCAGATGTATTAATATTTCATTCGTAATAGTTAAGTAAATAAACTTATTTCTTATACGCTAACTTAGGTGTGTTCGTTTGAAACATTTCCAATCGATGAGCCTTGGAACAAAGTTGATTGAAGAACTGAAGTTTCGATATTTCTTAATAAAATATAAATGGGGAAAGTTTACTTATATTTGAAGGATGAAATGGCTCGGAGCAGCGATAACAAGGCGCCTCTATTATATCTGAAATCTAAATTAATTATCAACTATTATGAAAGGCGCTAGATGGCCGTATACTTTTGCAATAAATTTGATGTTTCTTTTTTGTGTTTTAAATAAATATTTTTACCCTATTTGCTTTTGGATGGCATATTTAGCTTGTAGATAGATTTCTGTATAATTATTATTTTACAAGCTTTTTATTTAACTTGCAATGTTGCAATGCAATTTTAATTTGCAATTTCTTTGCCTCATTATTTTAAGCCACTTTTAAATATTTAAAAAAAATTCTAGTATCTAAAAATACAGGCTATCGTATTTCGTAGAAATTCGATATAAATAAAAAATGTATTGATGTTAATATTATTATCGAGCTTCCGCGAGTAGAAGATAAAAAAAATTACAAATATAATAATATGTTTATATTACCTGTTTCGTTTGAAGGAAAAAAAGTTATAATTTTTAATAAGGTGCATCTTTAGATGGCTAAAAAGATACGAGGTCTTTCTATTAAAAAAGGTATGTCCAATATTTTAATAATTTTAGGCAGGATCACACGAATTTAATACGTCTTATAACATACAACTTACAAGTTGGTATTTTACATAAATATTGATGAATGCAGTAGCTACCTAGTTCCGAAAAACGTTGTTACGAATAAATCACAATTTACGACGCACAGACATGCGATTACCTTGTCCTATAGATAAAATATCAGATCTTTTCCTAGAAGTAATATTTTTTTATTTATATTTTCGTAGTAGGTAGGTACTTATTAAATACGACACACGCAAGCCACCTGACTTGTTATAGGTGGACCTTGAAATTTATCGCTTTGTTATTCTTAAGGACTAAGAATCTAATGACGATATCCAGAAATAAATTACTTATACCTAAATAAGTAATCCGTCAAGGGCTTCATAAAAATTCTAAAAATGAAAAGTATTTTTATAACACTCTTATTTTCATCCGCATACTAAGTCACATGTAGAATCATGCAGAATTCGTAAAAAAAGAGACGGATATACAAATTTGTTTATACATAAGTACGTACAAACATAAACCTCATAAAAATTGCAACATATCTGGAAAAACTGGCATCACAATAAACTGAATAAGAACTACGAGTAAACCTATAAGTAGCATTGAAAGTAAACACTATCGCGATCTTCCAAGTTCGTTTTATGTAAATTGAGAAAATTCTCTCTCTTCTCGCTCGATTTGCGAGGCTTCGGCTAATCTTCCGCCAGTCGACTACAATTTAATCAAAGTAAACAACGACGGGTGCTGTAATTTATCTAGATTATTTCGCGGCGAGCGATTGTAATCGACTTTTTTCTCTATCTGCACACACACTGGCTCGCTATGTGTCTCGAATCTCGAAAGAAGATGATTATTATCTGTATAAATGACTGGGCGTATTCGAGCCGAGTGGCTTGATGAATGTTTTGTTACTGTAAGTGATTGGGCATTGGATTAATAACCGTATTTAGTTTCATCGTTGTATCTTTATAAATGACAACATGTAAATTATTCACATTACATAATAATAGCCTATCAACAGATATCATTATGTACTTGTGTAGATAGCGTATTAGAAATATGGGTCAAAATAAAAAACGATCCCAATGATCGTAAAAAAATAATGAATAAATCGTCTTATCCCCAAACCTAACAGATTATGCAAAGATTGTATCTATTTTGTTCCAAAAAATAAATATATTACGTTTTCTTTACGAAGCAAAGAGGGAACTGAGCAAGAAAAAGCAGAGATAAGCATTTACGTTCCGAGAAAGCTACAGAAATGCTGAAACGGCATCATCTATGCGAAAAAAGCCACAGTAATGACTAGTCGTTTATAAAATGTCTTACGAAATTCATAAAGCTGAGTATACTGTATTTTATTCTCGTTATAAACAGTTCAGGGTACTTAGATGATAGTTCATACAATAAGGGTATTTTTATTTCTTTTTATCAGCAACTATATAAACTTTACAAAATGCTTTTACGTACATGATAAATTTCTGTGAAATGCTCTACTGTTGTATGATCTGATGTTCTGCGAAGTGCTAATTTATTTTATCGAATTCCAGGACTTACTTTATAACATGTCCTTTATAAAAAGAAACCCTGTATTCTCCGGAAAATCCTTTGTATGCTTACTGGAAATACATTCAACAGCCAACATAGAGAAAATTTTATAAAAAGCTTTAGCACCGAAAAGTTGGCCACCGATTTTTATTAAAATAAAAAATATTACCTATATTATTGGACATGCTACAGAATTAGTATATTTTTTGGTTTGTTATTTTATATTACACTTAAGGCTTAGGGCTTAATAAACGAGGAAGGCCGGAAATATACCCAGCTAGTGGCTTCTAGCCAACCCGTGCCGTGTGTTTTAAACACCGACTGCTATCTATCGATAACAACGAAGACCGATGGCATACCGTGCCCTCCACGGCACGGAAATGCGCATTAAAATGTTGTATAGATTAAACAATTTCCATTAAAGTATTACTTGACGTCTGCAATTCTACTTGACCGATTTAAAAATAGACTATATCCGTTATTTAGAGTAGGTATCTTATTTCTATTATAACCGATTAATTGGTTATACAATAAAGACAGTTTGACAAGGCTTCCGCATTTGTAATGTAATTATTGTATTATGTATTACTCCAATTTAAAATCCAACGACTCAAAACCAATTTCACTCTTCACTGACGAAACCACTCGAACGCTTTCAAATAGCAAAGTGGAAAAATTAGAGTCACTTGTGATTTCTCGCTTTATGATAGCTGCAGAGTTATTTGCCCAGCGGACGGGCGAATTTATGTCATCTCGGATGGGACAATAAACTTTCACAGGGAATCAGAACTTGCTCCCGACAGATATAACGGCGAGGTAGGAAATCAAGACGTTTCCTTCTCGTTATTAATTCATGCATTCCTAGTAAATGGTTTATGCATTTAAGCTATTTATCACGGCTATTACGTTTGGCGGAAACCAAATTCAGATTAAACTGTGCTCTTGAATTGTTTGTTTGGTTCGCTATTAATTCTCATGGAGTTCTTGATCTGTTTATTGCTAAGATTCAAGATAAACCAGTGAATAATTTTATCATTTATAAAGGTGGCTAAATCAATACACGTAATACCTAAATATATATTTTTGTTTTGTAAAGTGAATAATTTATTATTATCTGTTTTACTAACGCTAAACGACAGAATGGTTTATCATCATGCGAAGATAATAAATTAATTACTTTAGTAAGGCTAGGTTAAATATTTGATAGCATATAGTACTCAGTTGAGACTACCCCACAAAACATTTCCTTTAATTACGAGTATGTCACCATAGAATAGAATGACCTACAGCTTTATACCTCGCTTATAGCCTCGTTTCTTAAAATGCCACATTTAATAAACATGTACCTGTCCCGCATTTTAATTTTGTCGAAAGTTTATAATCTGCATGAGAAACAACTCTATGATAAATTATTTTTTCTGAACGCTGTCTGCTCAATTGAATATTTTTGCCTCACTCGGTCTATTACTCAGACACACAGCTTACAACCGAGGTAGGAAATCAAGACGCTTCCTCTCAGTTATTAATTCGTGCATTCCGCGGTAAATGGTTTATGCATTTAGCTATTTATCACCACTATTACATGTCTGAATATTCTAGAATTTAGTGCTTTAGAATTGGATCCTTTAGCATACGGTCTTGAAGGATCTTGGTATTAAAGGGTAGCGAATTATTTCATATTTTTTATAGTACTTGAGAACAAACAAACATTAAGTCTACCTTATTGCAAAGTGGTCATTGCAAACCATAGCTATACTGACTGAGATATATGTTGTGTTGATCGATTGTGTTGCTTGCTTCTCATGAGGATCAAAATCAAATAAATTATATCCGCCAACCCCATCCCTACCGAAACCTCAAGTCTTGTCATGAAGAACATGGGTAACGATGGCCTAAGAGGATAGCGGAATACCTTCTCGGGCGAGTTACGCTCCACCTTCTAAAAATTTAGTATTAATTCTTGTGATAACTTACCTTTTTACCATCTAATTCGTGTGTGCCTTGCGCTAAAACTTTGTCTACACTAGCTGGGTCACCGAATGTGATGAATCCAAAGCCCCTGTAACAAAGAAAATAGTAAAATTAATAAAATATCTAGGCAAACATACTTAATACATTTTTACATAAAAACCATGATCAAATTAAAGGCATTATTATTATAGATATGTAGCTTCTTATAACACATACAAAATAAACACTATTACTAACGTATACAATTAAACACAAATCAATTATCAAGAAATATCTTTTAATTATTTAGGTCTGTTAAAATGTACGATACCAGCCAATATACAAGTGCCTACCCTAGAGCCATATTATGCAGAATATGAAACAATTTTCACTAGAATATTCATAGATAATTAGCACAGCCATATGTGCAAAGTATCATCAAGAACACAAAGGCGAAGCAGAAAAAAAATCATACAAGTGGTACCGCAGAAAAACATAGTATTACGTAAATGAGTCTGAGGGGGACGTTATAAAGGGGATGCCTAGAAAAGTTTCTAAGCCGTTATTTTTCAAAGCTTATTACGATAAGCAGGGCTGCCATCTTTTGTTCGTACTGAGATATAACAGAAAGAAATGATGTAGACCTACAAACTTTGAGTTTACAATATATGAGCCTTTTATGGTATTAGACTATGGCATCCGACTCCGTAAACCTATTCGTATTAGGTTTATGCTATTACCTAATAGTTTATGCTAACGTATAGTTTATACTATGAAGAGAAACAACAAAAATGCATGTAATCAAATATAAACTGAATTAAAAATATATTCCAGTAATTTAAAAATCGATTAAAATAAAGTAGATTCTTAAGGAAACAAAATCAAAACTTGTATAATAATAATTGTAACGAAAAATACTACAGCTCTGTGTAAAATAGCTTGATAGTAGTTTATTCAAAGGTATTTTAAAGAAAACAAACAGCTCATAGTCACATTGTTGACAGGCATGGAATTTTCCCCAAAATAACACTAACAGCTTCTAACGAAGAATGATTAGTCAGGTGTATCGATCATAAGACATCGAAAGGTAGCCAAACTTTGGAACTAGTCGGCTAAATAGCGATCGATCAGCCACGATGGCAGAAATGGCAGTACATTGATCATGCATAGTCATTCCTTTACGAGCTTTGAAAAGATTTCTTGCGCTAGTTTTATGATCAAACTCTTACGCGTTCTTTAGGAACAGACTTCTTCAACATGTTTGAAAGTATATACGATCTATTTATTAAATGTATAATACAAACTTAAAATAAGTAGTTAATTTAAAAAGAAACACATGTAATTAAATAAAATTGAAATCCACATGCGTGCACATCATAAAAGGGATCCTGCTCAGCATTAAGATGTAAATTCGAAGACAACAGTCGTTTTTGCTTGTATTACATGGCAAAAACTCTGTGGTTTGGATTCTAATATACTTAAATTATGTATGTAATTTAATTCTTCTGTTCATGCATTTGACATTTTGAATATATTTGCGAAACTAGTGATAAATCCCTATTTCTAAGATAAGAAATAGGTGGAGAGAAATCAGTGGCTCAAGTGTGTGCAGAGGTAGCGCGCTGATTGCGAGTTGTGTGCTCGTTGCGCCTCGGAACACGTTTGTATTTATTTTATTCGGTACGATTGGATTGTACGGTCCGGAAAATTGTCAGTCTTAAAACTGTTACAAGGAGAAAGTTCTTCTTGACTATATTGTTATTATACTATTACCGATGAAAGTTCTATAGAAAGGGGAGGAATGCACTTGTTAGTTGACAGGTAAATTTTTCTGTAAACTAACTAAACCCTAAACAAACATACATGTGTTTCTCTCACAAAATATACTATTCGCTTATTGACCTTAAAATACCGTATGGTACCTATACGAGTAGAGCATTACAGCTAGACCTTTCTATATACAAAAATAATGTCAATCAAAGTAGTGTATCATCGTCCAATATCATGCATTTCTATATTCTATGACTAGCTTTTGCCCGCGACTTCGTCCACGTAAACTTTAGGATTCGGTCAAGAGCGAAGTTAAAATGAATTCCATATCACAATCCAAATTAAAAATTTTGTACTAAAAGAAATCCCAATCTATTCTGCTGATTTTTCGCGAAAGT
>DWIY01001139.1:0-10688 GCA_018248615.1 Erynnis brizo brizo
GGATTTTAAACAAAGAACAAATTTTATGTTTGACAGACCTCTATTGATTTTTACACTGTGAGTTTTCTATACGATACACACACACGCACAGTATGCGGCTTGCTAAAACTCAGAATAAGGGTACAGTTAGGACACGGGGTTAATATGTAGATGTACATAAAGAATAATAATTACATACGGTAACTTATGACATCATTTGATGCATAATGGTTTAAATATAGCCATCTCATTGCCCTTACAACGCAACGGGAACTAAAAAGTTACACGCTTAATGAACCAATCAGTGGTACGGTTGACTGGAGATCTTGATGTAATAAAATAATACCTACGTCTCTGAGTAACTGTAGACTCATCTAAAGGTCGGCTTTGATTTATTGCCTTACTTTTACTTTGTTGTTAGTTATCTGAGAACAACGAGTGAAAAAAGAATAAGGATTTATGTTCATGAAATACGATATAAAGATTGTCTTAACGTATCGTTGTTTAGTAGAAAGGCAGTTAGCCTTTTGTGAATGCCACATTAGGCTAGCTGGCAAATAAATTGGTAAGAACAATTTTTAAGATACATTTAAGTGTTTTTTCATTCATTTACCCGATGTTTTTACTACTTCCGATAACCGGTGTCAAAAACGACATTTATTGAATTCCGATCACCACATCAATCACTTTGACATTGACATTGCCAGTGAAAGAAGTTAGTTCTAAAATGTTCCGCAACATGGCGGGGTGCGCAAGAGGTCTGGCTTAATTAATTCACTCTAAAGTATTTAGCACCTAAAAATATTAACAAATTGTACCTATTCTTTGTCTGCTGACCATTTCGTATTTCGAGGAAAAGTTATCAAAATGAACTAAGAGAAATCTTATGATTCACACGTTCTCATTGAAACAGTTTGCTAATTTCTTTACTGTTTCAACCTGTGAAATATCGTGCTCTTGATTCTGTTTTCTTATTGAAAGTAGATTTTAAGTTACTGTTGAATAAGGTAGTCTTAGAAATAGGAAATGCTCTGCCAAAAGAAATGCCTTCCAATGAACTAGAAATCTGAATTTTAAGGCATAGTGTTTATGCAAATGAGCCTCAGTCATTTATTTCAGAAGGTTAATAACCGTTTCATTTAAACAAAGCTTCATTAAAGTGCAAAATTGCTGAGGAGGATTCCTTTCAGAATATTTATGCATTTACTTCAACTATCCTTTTACCTACATTTGTACGTGTGAACGTGGCTGATACCATGCGTCTATGTCATAAAGATTATTGGACAACCCATATCTTGTCACATAAAATGTTTGTTTATGTGATAGAACAGCCTGGAGTTCTCTATCTTTGATCAGCCAGGCGGACAGAACGGGTCGTCATATCAATTTGTCTTGTAATAACGCACTTTAACCGCAATCAACCTCAAGGGGAATCTCATACTTGGAACCTAGTTTATTTTCTCCAAGTGAATCATGTCCTATTATGGCAGTTTTATTGCTCAAGCAACTTCGCCTTTCGATAATTCCCGTGGAGTTATCAGAGAAAGGAGATTAGTTTGCTTTCGTGGCCTTTATTAAGTGCACGAACGTGAGAGAACGATCGTTTTTAGATTGATGAATTTCTAAAAACTCAAAGGTGAATAAAATTGTTTAAATTTTAAGTAGTTACCAAATATCCTTTAGAAAACATCGTTTTTGAAAAGCTATTCGTTTAACATGGATGAATTTGGAAAAAAATTTAATATACACAGGTTGTTTATAATCTGGATTAATACGTGTTTTGTCTCTTTATGGAACAAATTCTAAATTCCACTCGATTGAAGTCTTGCTGGAGCTTGTTTTGTTACAATTATGCAATGTAAGTTCTCAGCGCACCTGTCCATTGTCTTCATAATTGCAGTTACTTTGGTGAAAGCATAGCATAGGTTTCAGGAAAAGCAATTTGTATCGGCGGACCTCTATCTATAATTCAATCTCGTTGTCTTCTACATCAATAGCCTCATTGTCCGGATTAGCGCAACGCAATTTTGTGTTATTATATAGCACAGAAGCCCTCTGATTTGAAGTGAAACAGAATTGTGTAAAATTTATCAGCTATAGTAATCTTGTGAAAAATTTGATCCACAATTTAGGATGTTGACTTCAACCGTTCCAAAATTTGAAAATCGTTATTGTTGTGTTACGTAATTTTATTGGAATGGTCAGATTCCCTTTTTTTTTTTCCAATCCAATCCAAATGTTTAAGCGTAAATATTCTCTTCACGTTTCCAGTGTCCATTTCACCTAAGTAGCTGTAACTACTGAACATTTTTTATTACTGTTTTGTAATCTCGACAACATTTGTAATCGTATCGATCACTTGTAATCGATAGTGAAAGTTCGTCTGCAGTTCTATGTTTCATGTGGATGAATGGTATCTTTTCACTTCCATTGAATCGCATTGAATTTGCATAATGTATGTAACAGTGTTAACTGAAGCATGAGTAAGGGCGTAACTGATTTACACGCATTATCTTTGTAGGGTCCAAATTCAGATTTGTTATTTTATCTTGTCTGTTTCTTAAACTTAAAATTGCATGTGTGGTGTCTGAATTGCTTTCTAGCGTTATTTTTTTGTTCATTAATGTCTTCAGAGGCTTTGGGATCTCTAGCATTCGGTGTGCCAACTTTAAAGCTTTAGCATTCAGCTCACCGTCTCCAAGCTCTGGCCTTGTGTCCCAAATCCACTGCAGAGCAGCTAATTTGCAGTATATTTGCTCGGCTAGACGCGCAGGCGACTCCTATATTGATTCTTCTGACCTTGCTTATGTAACTTCTGAATTGATGGCTCTTTTTATATCTCTTGCCCTTTCATCGATAATAATTCTTATTAATTCGATAAGACTTATGCCATTTTTTTTGATGGCACTATTTGTAATATTTAAATATACTTTAGGTAACATACTTACGGGATTTTTTCGTTTTTGAGGTCCCGATATTTCGGTGCAATGACGTGCACCATATTCGCGGACAGTATTTGAAAAATTCTTCTGCAATCAGTTGCACCATATAATCTTTTTGAATCAGAATCCGAAGCTGTACCTGAAAGTGGCGCATAAACGCAGGTTTTTTATTTGCTGGATAAAAGAATATCATTACTTTTATCCGCATAGGTAGGCTATTCAGCCTCTCCTGCAACACTCGTACAAACTAAGAGCTATTAGACTACGGCAGGTATTGCACTCGCTATAAACTACATTTACTGTGAGCCGGAGCTTCGTTTATAACTGGATTTTAAAAGGCAAGCGTGAAATATTTACAAAATAAGGCACAAACCAAGTCTAAAAGGTGTTTCATAATTTCAGGGATACCAAAGGGCAGTATTTTAGAACTAACTTATTTTAACTCGTCAAATAGTAATAAAGTGTTTTGTCTAAATGAAAGTAACTTGATTGAAAAAATATGTAATTACATATGTGGCTAACTGCAATTGAGTAATATGGTTTATTACTTATAAAAACGATCCATAACAGTTCGAGGCAAAGATAAGCTGTAATATTTATCGGTCGTTACAGTCACTATTACAATTACAAACCTTTCTCTTTTATATCTTCATTACGCTTCTTACCAATCATACAATAATTGCTTCCTAAAAGTTTATAGCCTCCTAGTTTTGTTTGATCTATCAATTCATACACGATGATTCACCCCTGCATTGTGTGCGTGTGTGTGTGTGAGTGTAACTTGCACAACTGCGTATGTAGTGGCGTCGGTGGATGCGACAGGGGTGGCTTCCCCGCCTATAAAGTTTAGGGCGGTGCCCGTGACTCATGTACCGATATTCTTTTATTTTCTACTTTGTTTCTTTTTTAATCAAGCGGTATTAACGCTTTACTAAAATAATAAAAGTTAAAATAAGTTTGCAAATAAGTCTTGCTGCATATTATTTCATATAAGTAGTATATTCCTTTGGAATATTCTATATAAGTAGTATATTCCTTTGGAATATTCTACTTTCAATTTCAATGCTAGACAAATTTTCGATGATAACAGATCAACCTATAATACTTTTATCGAATAATATGTCCTGTTATCTCGGTTTATCGACTCTATAAGACTCATCGACTAGCTCCTTCTTGTGTGCGCTCCACTACCCTGAGTCGATCCGCGTAGTACGCACCAAGCCACGGACGGGAGCGGGCGTGTCGCGATCGCTCCGAAAAGCCGGCATTTAGATAATCGCTACTGAAATAAATTACGCGTCCAATTTTACCGTCCCGGGTTTTCTAATGCAAAAATAGGGTTCAGCCATCTCAGTGTTTGTATGAAATTTTCTATTCTTTTCAAAAGGTTTCTGTAAAAGTGTAATAGCGTGTAGCGTTGTCTGGAATCCAATTATTGGAGAGGGTTAATCTGAGCCATTAATTATTGATATTAGTTTGTGTACTGATCGCTTTCGAACTTCGTCATTATTGGAATGATAAAAATATGGTTATTTCATTCATCTATTGTAAATCGAAGGATATCGCGTGTTTATAAATGAGGCTTTGTATATTTATCGATCGTGTGCTGAGGTGTAACGTTTTCACCGCGTTGTATTTGTTCGAAGGTCTGGTCATTATGTTGCATGTTTTGCTGTTTATTGGTATGTTTTATCTTCAAAAACGTTTTTATAAATTCTTTACTTACTTCGTTATGATTTAGGGGTTCTACAACAATTTTATAGTCTGAAGTCAGATTTAGAAATCATTCTGCGTTTTTGCTACTCATTAAATTATTTTTAAAGCTTGGTTAATCTTTATCCAAATAGTTTTTATATTGTCACATTAAATCTAATTTTTCACTTTTACATGCTTTCCACTTTTTTGTTTCATTCAAACCAATCGTAGCTCGCATACTCTTTATCCTTATAGCGTTGCGACTAAGATTACAACTTGATACTGTCGGAGATTAAGAAGAATTACTGGATTCAATGTATTAGCAAACAATATTTATAGCAATGTATAACATTAATAATAACACGTTATCTAAATGTGAATCAATTTAGATGACTTCACGTAGAGTTCGACTACATTTCAGTTGGTACTCGTTTTAACATAGTTATTAAACTTTTATTTGCAATGTCTTTCGTAATTACATGTATTTTTGGCTTAAACGATTTGGCTACGATTATTTCTTTTTTTGAATGTGTGAGCAAACATTGTTAATCCTATGTTTTGTGTTCGTTGTACAATATCTTGATTGATTACATTGAAGAGTGCCAATTCAACCTTTTGTTTTCAAGCAAATAAAATTCGTAACGCACTGTTTCCAGTTTTTTACGATTGTTCGTTGCTATTCTTGCAAAATATTCATTTTCATATCTGACACAATAGCACTTGATTCGCGGCGTGTCCAGTAGTACAAAATTTTCTACAAATCCTAAAAATAAAAGTAAAACATTTGCAGTACCAAGTGCGATATCAAACGTCTGACCTATTTCTGTTTGTCGCATTTAGAACATCGTTTATGACCATCTTGACCGCCTTCGGTCTAATGCTTTTATTATTCGGTCATTTAAAACTTGTGTTTATTACTAAATTTAGAAAGCATGACAAGATTTATCTCAAGTTCTTTTTGTTATATAGATTTTTTTATTTCAATAAAATTACTGCCACTTGACTATAAATTAGCAACGAATCTGTTTCTATTCTGGATTAAATGGTGTGTCTTTTTAAATAGAATTCTAATATCATTGACCAAGCTAAGTATTACGATATTAGCGTAACACTCATGTGTTGCTGGCTCGTTGTAAACGCAAAATAATATAGATGACATCCCTGACCTACAATATAATTATCTGCGTTGAAATGTACAGAAACTACAGAAGTATCGAGCGCATCGCATGCTTACTTCAATACGTCGTTCCAACTATAAAGTGGTCTACTCGATGCGAGCCTTCAAAGGCTTCTTTGCTTCACTTGAGATTTCCGTGACATTTTTCAGTTCAGTCAAAATAGCTTTACTTAATCATAAAACTACCCACGTAACTACCTCGGTTTAAAATTTTTGAAAATAGCTAGCCGTCCAGACAATGAATGAAAAAGGTCATTATTTCCGTCACGAGCGCCGCCTGCATTGTTGCATAGCTATCTAGCTCTCGATAGCATCGCGAAAAACGCAATTATCGCATGTCTTCCGACTACTCATGCATCATTCATCTTTCGCTAGCGTCCCACTTGGAAGAATTCAGTGCAGTAAAAGTGTCTATCCTCTCGGCAATAAATAGAAAGGCTTTCGTCTCAGTCGGTTTATTCTTTATTAGTAAAATTTTCATAAAAAATCTCCTTACTAATCATCTAAGTTTATTCTCATTATTGTATATTCTTACGTGCCCTACAAACTATCTGAGATTATCGTGTAACACACAGTCATATTTGCCGTCTGTCCATTGCTGTCTTTATTTGTTTTACTCCAGGCATGCCATCAGAGTAATTACATCTTATTAATTTCAAAACATTTTTTTCTTCTTCACAACTAAAGAAATAGCATTCAGCTGCTTTGTCATCGTTTTAATGAGATTCGCGTTATGCATTGACAACTTTTCTCATCATCCATTTACTGCCGTGCCATTTATCTTTCATATAGGTAGTTTATAGCTCAAGTTAGATCGTATAAATTCTTTCTCTCTAGAGGAGAAAAGCTGACACAAAAACTATTTGTAGCATATTTGTTTACTGTTAACTTATTAGTATTGAGTCCCTTGAGGAATGTAGTGTTAAACAACTTTGAAGTACCCGTGACAATAAAAACAAACAAATCGTCACCTCACTTTCAAACAATGATCTAAAGGGATCAACGACACAGCAGGCGCTGAGTTGCGTAGGAGTCGATCTATTTTGACTTCGTTTGTATATTGCTCCTACTCTACCATATCAGAATTATGTATAGCTCTCTCTATCTGTGAATGATTGTGCAATAATTGGCATGAACTCTATTTTTCCTCTGATGTGTGCCAAAATATACACGTGGATGACCTGAAGAAAGCAATGAGCACAGCAAATTATGTGATCGTTTAGCATTACGTTGCATTACGGAGCAACCAAACTTCCATTGGTTTACTTTTTAATTTTTATTTTTCCAATTCAAATAAAACTTTATTTTTAGTCCGTTCAGTTGTATCTACAAAACTAGATACAACTTTGTGTACTCAAATGTTCAACGGAAGTAGTTTCTTCCGACAAGGCCTTTATAAAATTTACCAAACGAAAGAGTACCTAACCAGACAGAACAGAACTTGTGAAGAATTCAAACAACTTGAAAATGCTCTTAACTGAAGCAGGCCGTTTCTTTTCCGGAGTAAATGTTGATCTAATTTATATTTACTTTAATCTGAAACACCTTTAATATTTGAAAGGGTTAGAGGCTAACCTTAACTTAGATATTTATGTTGGAATTCCTGGGTTAATATTACCTAATACCTACATAGAATATTTTCTATTCAAAGAGTTTTCTTTGACGTCAAATAATTGTAAAGGTATTGTTTTAGGGCCGTTTAAGAATAGAATAGCGTGACTGTCTTTCTAATACAGGGCTTTTGTGATAAACTTTGATAATGGTTTCTACCATTATTTTCTAATTACTGTTTGTATTCGTGGGTTTATTTTCTCCTATTTTTGTTGCTTTGTAGATCCTAATATATTCAAATCTACATTTTCTTCCTTTTAGTGTAACAGTTATCGCAGAATTAAAATCTATTTTTTTGTACAAGAATTTTACTAGTTTATGTGTTAAGTTATGGTGTATACCTACTATTATTATGTGTTAGTGAAGTGAAATGGATGCAATTTTGTAGTATTCAGCAAATCTTATAATGTCGAAGACCTTGAACGCCTACAGAATGTAAGTATTACCTATATTTCAAATCTATTCTTATGTTGTAAATGTGAAAGTAACTGTGTTTGTCTATCTGTTCATCACAATTAAGTGTTTGATCGTGGTCCAACTTAATCATTAAAATAATAAATAATATGCGTCTACGCAGTTCTGTACAAACAGTAGGTACCACATTTTATAACAAGATACAAATTTAGTTAGTTATTGCTAATTAACATATTCTGCATATATATAAACAAGACATTAAGTCTGCAATCCTTTTTTCTGATTGGTCAACAGCTACACTTAAAGTAATTACTAAGCAAAATCGTCCTATAATTTAACTTTTTGCATCGGAATTTCTGATATATTTGCGAGTTATAAAATGGAAATTTCATCGTGGACCGTCAAATGAGATTTCCTCTCGTCGTCCTTCGGTTCGTCCTTGAACTCTCAGCCTTGGATTGCCTCACCCGGATCGTTCGACGTTCTCTCACCACCATTCCATATGACTAATACTCCTATATTTACAGTTACTTTCCTTTTATTAGCGTCAATAAGCTTAACGACTCTGCTGAAACGTATTTTTATTGAAGTCTCGTGTATATTTTTATTCTTTATTCCGACTCTTAATGGGTGGTCATTGTAATACTTAGAATAGTGTAACTTCTTAGAATGACAGAGAAAGGCTTCTACGAAGACAATGTGGACAGCTTCCTAAGTCATGGAAAATTGTGTAAACTTGTATGTTAATAAATAAAGCACGCTGGAAACAATGTAACCGAATTGTTGTTTACTATTGTGAAAATAAAGCAAATCTCTTCAATTATGAAAATTCTAAAACGAATTTCCATTATGTTATAAAAGTAATATTTTAACAAACCCAACTGCTTACGATTACACACAGTGCTTCAATACAACCATATACAAACAAAGAAAAGCGACACAGAATAATTCGGATACAAAAGCCAGACAAACGAAAATAACCGACACATCGGTATCCACGTTCCCGTTGAAATTTTAAATATGCCATTCAGGTTTCCAACGGTGCGGTGGTCGGCTCCAAGTCTAGACGCATCGATTTGCCTGGATTTGCCCTAGGCTTTGTCCTTTACGGGCTACATGAGCTAATTGCGTTAGTCCATCCGTTTGCACCGCTTCGAGCCACCCTTCGAAGGATACGTTTACTCCTTTTATCGATCGGCTATTAGGTAATTGGCCTTTCCGATCCTTGATACGTTTCGATTTACAGTAGTCATTGGGCAGTTTTTCTTCTTGTCACTGACTTCTACGTTTTTATTTTACTGTTTCATTGTTTTTGCGGATTATTTTTACAACATTAGATCTTTTTTTTCAAATACTTTTTATGTTCAGATCTCTTTCGTTTTAATTCATTTTTATAGCTTCATTAGTTTCCCTGTATTATAGTTATTAGCTCAGGGACATGAACAGTATACTTGTATATTATTAACAGATATAATTCTATGACTAAACTATTATTCTTGTTCGCGCCGACAATTTATAATGACAGACGTCAGCTCATTCGAGCTGACATTTAAGGTGACAGGTGCCAGAATACTAACTCAAATGTCAAAAAGAGAAATCTGTCACTTGAGAAAAAATATGGCGTAATCTCAACAACTTCAAAAACGTGCATCATGGTTTTAAAATAAAAACCGACTTCTACTATTATATTCTACAATTTCCACAAGAACCCAACAGCAAGAAAGAAAAGTGACGAGAATGGTAAATTAACAAACAATTCTCTTGTCTATTATTAACTACATCTATTTCATTCCCTACTGATATAATAATATTCGAACGGGGTCGACGCTAAGCCGACCTTTAAATATAATTTCTTCAGTCTACCATTACTAAATAGGTTGTTGTTCGGGCTATATGTGTACTTTTTCGAGGTATTTAGCATCTTTACTGAGAAAATCCTCCTCTACTTAACCTTTTCCCGAGGTATCTCGAGCCGAGATCCTTTGTGCGTCATATCAGGATGAAAGCACGCCTCGGGTCGGTTACTAGTTGCTTTTGGCACGTGGCCAAAGGCTCCCCTTGTTTTATGTGAAAATAATTTCTTAGGTAACCACCCTCCAGCCCTCTCGGGTTTCGTTTGCTCAACCGATACTGAATTTATTGCGTCTGGAACAATATGACCCCTCCGGGCTGTTACTTTATACGTAGCGTATTGGCTGGAATATAAGTTTAGTCATGGAATGTCTGCAGGAATTTTTGTTTCTGTTGGAAACTGAATCTTTAAAGATTTCTTACCACTTAATGGTGTCATCACAAACAGTTTATTACGAGTGTGGATGTACGAGTATGTGGCCCATGTCTAATTAGTTGGTCATTTACTGAAAAGGCAACTAAGTGCACAGTAAAAATAGTGCATAGTAAAAACATCTTTATTTTATAGGTAAACATTCTGTTAAAATTAATGATTTAAGCTTCCCGTTTTCCTTCCGTTCGCCTTATTATTTTATTTTGATGCGCTTCAGACATCTTTGTTTGGCACAAAATAAATAAAACCTCCCAGACTTATTAGAGCATCTTGTTCACGGCTAAACGGCATACCTTTCTTCTCTATCCTGAAGCTCTTGAGATTTAAGCCTAAAAAGTAAAACACGGCTGCTTTACGAGGGTTGTCGCCCTTGGTAGCCATGGAGACGGGATATTTTATGCGCCCCGCGTCGCCTAATGGCCACCCCCTCTAAGGGGGCTGGGAATAACTTCTAACCAGAGCTCCTCGGCGTATGTCGACGATGTGGGCAGACTGGATATTGCACTGCCTTATATTATTATACTAGCTGACCCGGCAGACTTCGCTCTGCCAATTATTTTGACTATTATCCAATAACTATAATCCT
>DWIY01001140.1:0-10683 GCA_018248615.1 Erynnis brizo brizo
TTTGTATGATTCTAACCTAACCTAACCCTCCCCCCCAGGTGCCCCCCACGCGCTGCTAGGCAAGACCCGCCGCCCCCGCACCGCCTTCACCTCCCAGCAGCTCCTGGAGCTAGAGAAGCAGTTCCGGATGAACAAGTACCTCTCTAGACCCAAGAGGTTTGAGGTCGCCACCAGCCTCATGCTGACGGAGACCCAGGTGAGAATGGATTTTTTGTTACCTACTTAACATTTTGCCTATCCAGTAAGTAGATGGATTATTTTTTGTTACTTAAAATTAGTAAGTAGACCAGTAGGCACACATAAACAAAGGTTATGGATCACATGTGATTCATGGGTCAGTGATGTGGTTAATATTAAGGCATTTCGATGAACCGTGTATCTATAGCCGGACAAATTGTGGAAAAATTTTGAACTAGGTATAGATATAATTTATTCAACTACTGGACTGCTACTATTTTTGAGCCAATGAGTGTATTAACAGCGTTTTTAAAAGACAGATATTGGCATGCAGCATTGGAAGGTGTACAAAAACCTATTAAGTTGGGCCGGATAAAGATTGGAGAAACTCAAAAGATATTCCTGAATATTTATTTTTGAGCAAAATATATTAAATTCTATGGCAAATGGCTTGGACTGCCTAAAAGTAATCATAACAAACAACCCCTTAAGCAAACGCCTATTCTACTTACCCCTAAAAACTCAACTAAAACACGAATATATTTTGACAATCCGTCCATAAAAACTGTAACAAACCCTCCAACTTAACGCCTTTGCCTCCACAAACACTCCCGAAAAACGTTTTCACACACAAAATGGCGGGCTGTCAGCTTGAAAGATGCCCGGATTTCAGTTTACAGATGTCAGGACAAGATTATAGGGGTTCCCGCCATAAATGTTATTGCAAGGGGCGGTTTAAAGATTAATCTCTATTGCTATGATAAATGCTTTGGGGTTTTAAGGAGATTGTTTTACGTGTGAAGTGATGTAACGTTGCTTTTTATGATATGCTAGTTTCGGTTATATTATGTGTATGGGTGTCTTTATAAGTGAAACCATTAGCCATAGCGCAATGAATGGTTTTGGTCGATAATAATACTGATTACCTAAAATATAAACATTTAGGTGTTAATTTCCATTTCTATCCTCTTGTTTTTAGGCAAAAAATAAGTTCGGCAGTAATATTGTTATCATTAACGTGTGTAAAACGTATAAACTCCTTAAGACATGTGTAGGTATTGCTTAAACTCCTTTATACCATCACAAATAGGTTTAATTAAAGCGAAAACAATAAATGATTGCCCACAAAACCTCTTTTAGATTTTTTACATATCAATTTTAAAGCGCGCTTATCTTCGTACACACATTTATTTTGATCTAATTAGGTGATTTTTTGTTAATAACATGTATTTTCTGAGAATTATTTGTGTAGGTACAGATAATATCTACGATATAGATAATCTATGATGCCTACCTCCTTTTATTTATTATCTTTAATGAGTTTTTATTTGTGATAAGAATTATTGAATTTGTGTTTCAAACTAACAAATACCTACACATAATTAAATTTTAAAAACCACTTTAGGTTCCAGTCCTACCAACCTTGTGAAAACATTTAAATTCGTAACCAAACTAAATTTTAAACAGTAAACTAAATTGAATTTTTAAAAAACAACCAATTTCAAGGAAGACTTTAATGTGGTGCCTGTGGTCCCACTTATAAAATAGTTCCGAAAACAACTAGGTACCTAGGTACTTACATAGTTACTTAACTCACAAAACCAACACTACTCAGTAGCTAACAGTTATCAATCTAATACAAAAAATATTGTTAACAGGTAAAAATATGGTTCCAAAACCGACGAATGAAGTGGAAACGGTCGAAAAAAGCCCAACAAGACACCAAACAAAAGGACTCGCACAGCCATTCAAACGAAGAAAAAACCAAGGCAAAGGAAACGCCCGAACCGGAAAAGCCGCAACAAATGGCGGGAGATCTGACATCTGTCAAACCACCACCCATGTTGGACAGAGACAGGATTATTGCGTTGGAACGAGAGAGGGCCATGGCTGCCGCGAACTTTAATTCGAATTTGGAAAACAATAGGCGAGGCATGGTTGTGTTAAACCAAGATGGCGGAAGGGCAGGCATGGATATGTTCAGGCCGTATGTAGTATGAGATTAAGCGATTTTTGCTTTTTATACAGTGCCTAGATTCGAGCCGAAATTTTCGTTTATTTCCAAATTGTAAACATTTTTGTACGGAGTTTTTTGTTAGTTTGGAGATGTTATTACAAGGTGTCTTGCTTGGTAGACAAACTTTGCACTACTTTCAATGAAAATGTACAAAAATATTTATATAAGTAATATATTATATAGGTACACTTACATACTTTTGTTACATTAAAATTTAGCTATTCCTTTACCTAATCGGTGAAAATAAGCTGTTAGTTTTCTAAAAATTCTTAAAAGAAATGAATTTTTCTGTTATTAAATAACTATCCGTTATTAAATCGATTTTATTTTGTGTCTGAGTTACGTAACATTAAAAAAAATTAACTAAAAAATAACTATAAGCATAATAGGTGTGATTAGTTTATATACCAAATAAGACACTTAAAATGACTAAATTTGTTACGTAGGCATGCAATTATAATTTTATATAGATACTACGAACTGATACAGGCCAAAAATGTATAGTATTATGCGTATTAGAAAAATTAAGTTGTACATAAATATAATTCATTGTTAAAATTAAAAAAATATTAGCACTAAATATAATATAGGTAGGTTAACATTAGGTAATATATTTGTACAAATTAATCTGTTAAAAATAAACATTAGTGGTATAAAAGGTAAGTAGGTGTACCTACTTATAAGATTGCCAAAGACATAAACAATTAATTACTAAATAATTTAAAATTATAATGCTAAGCCGTTACAACAATTTGATATTTCATTATTTATATTTTGGACAATCTAATATTTATTTTTTATTCTAAACTCACAAAAATCTTTAGTTTTAGCCTTCCCAAATCTGTAGATGTAGGCCTTAGTCCACCACGCTGGCCTGATGTGAGTTGGTGGACTTCACATGCCATTGAAAACATTTTTGAGACCTCTTAGCGTACTCCTAGGAATGCAAGTCCCACACTTACGATGTTTTCTTTCAGTATTACAATTTAATTATGTTAGACGAATTTAATTTTAGGAGAACATTGTATTTTTGTACATTGTATTATTGTATACTACTTTAGTTAGTTTCAACTTAAACCTTTATAGTTATATTTCAGTTTAACGCCATTTTTACATATTTGTAAAATAATGTCTATTAAAGATTTCCTGCGGTCTGACATAACGCAGATTTTTGACTAACAAAACATCTTTATTCCTATACCAGTATTAGGTATATATTTAGTTAGAGAATTGTAGTAAAATATAATTTACGTAAATTTTTTTCCCACCGATAAGAGTTCCGAACTATTTTTGCCAATAATTTAAATCTCTGGCAACGTGGTTTATTTTTTAACGATTAAAATACATACCTAATAATTAATGCAATATTTTTTAATTATGTTGTATAAAGTAAAATCTAGTCGTCTTTTGTGTGTAATTTTTAGTTGACTTAATGACTAATTTAAATTGTTGTTTATAAAAATTATACATATTTTTTTTAATTATTTTTTTAAACGGAAAGAAATCAATGTAATATCTCAATTATCATATTATTTTTTAACCTTAAACTTGATTGATAGTTGTTAATCATTGAGGAAAAGTTTATCAAAGTTTAAGAAATTTATAGAACATAGTGGCCGATTTTTTTTTTACTAAAAACAGCTTGAGTTACAATCAATTTATTATTTGTATTTAAGGGTAAATAATTAGGGAACTACATGTATACTATAACAATTTAAGTATATTAAAAAAAAGCGTTGTATAATATCTACATAAAAACTTAAATAAGTTAATTATAAGACAGTACCTACCTATTCTTAAGCCGCAGGAGCAAATTTAAGGAAAATATAGTTATTATGTTTAAATAATGAAGTTTTATTATTTCATCAACCCTGAAAGTTTTACTTACTTTACAAAGCATATTCCATAATCATCTTTATGCAAATTGGATTGGCTGTAAACCTTTTATGGCCAAAAGAAAGCCTGGAGCATACTCCACCACTCAGCTTCGACCACAGGCTCCGACGGATGTTTTTAAACCGCCTATAAGGCCTCCGACAAGGTTTATCGACTGCTATCGTATCGATATCTGGACCGAAGGCTTAACGTACCTTCTGAAGCACGAATGTTCGAAAACGTTGCTTAAGTTTTTCGATCGCTTACGATCTACTTAAACACTGCTGTTTATGCTTGACTGACAACCGATGAAAGAATGGTTTTCCAATGGTGACAAATTTAGGGTTTTGATAAACCAAAAATTATATTATAACTCATCAAGATTTCTTATAAAATAGGCTACATTTCAAAATGATCACACTAAGAGACGCACAAAAAAAAGAACACACACACATCAACAACAGTAATCTAACATATCACTGAAAAACGTTGCTCCTCTAGGAATCCTCAGGGAGGAACCCGAGATCCTCAGGGAACTGACGTGTTAACCACTTCACGTCATGTTTAACATTGAATAACTAAGCAGAAACTTCAGGTTTGAAAACAGTGGAGTTTCTATTTCTTTATTTTGATTTTGAATTTGCATTTTTTATTTGATTCGAACTAGCCAGTTTGCATGCAACCACCACTTACTATCAGATGAATGTTTTATATCTGTTGGTCTGTTTTTCTTCTTACGGAACAAAACATGAAAAAAAGAAAGAAAAAATGCCAATTTATGCTAAGAACAACTACATAATTAATAAAAATTAATAATATACGTACACAATGCTTGAGAATTCTGACGTTAAAAATACTTGAAACCAAAAGTCAGAGTTTGCAAAATTCAATCAAAAAAATGCAATGAGGCTGTTGAAATGCAATGCATGAAAGAACAACGAGTAGGTCTCAATAAATAAGAAAGTAAGATAATAATATGCATTGACAAATTTTTCGTCTACAGCGATTTTTATGAGATTGTTGATTTTCTTTAAAAACCCATAAAACATATGTATTTCCAGATTTTTCAAGTTATAAAAACCTCATTACGCTGTATTTAATAAACTTACTTCAGAGCGTATCAATAAAAAAAGTAACACTGTCAATTTCCCGAAAAGGCGCGAAAACCGGGCGGCAACATGGCCGCTGGCGGGGCGTTTTCGTTACAAAATCAAATATCAAATATTGATATTCTCTCCTCGATTTTGTATTCTGTTTGAGGTGGGAGATACTATTTGCATCTCTGCTTGCGAATCGGATTACATCTGTCGATTCGCTGGCGTATTATTTTTGCGAATAAAACTATTAGCATAGACGAAACTCCGTGATAACTTTTGGCGGGAATGACATTTTTGAACAAATGATTTCGTTTCAAATAAAGAATGTGAATGAAGATTGTTCAAATTTTAACATGTGATTCTCAAAGTGTAGTTCACTAGTAATTTGAATCGCATAGTATAAAAATTGAATTGTAAGAATGGAGTAAATATTAGAAAAAGTTTGACTAGGAATATTGGATTAGCGACTCGTTTCCAGAGCAGACAGAAAAGTGGGCAGCACACAAAGCAGACTGAGTGTATATTATTCTTGTGATTGTGACAATAATATTTATGTTTAAAAATTTGAAAATAGATAATTAAAATAACTTATGCTTATGTTAGTCATTTTAAACGAGGTTTCAAATGCTACAACGATCGGAACAGTGCATGGTAGTGTGGATACTAGTGACTCAGCTAATAGGTACCTACAAAGTACTAAACACCTACAAAGGCGAATAGATTGATCTGAATATTTTGAAATGTCTTTATAACAATTATTTATATATTTTCTTTCTTTGCAATAGTTACGGCTTCTTTAAAAATCAATTTCCACCAAAAAGCCACGTTTTCCATTAAAACTCCGCATACAGATTGAACTACGTGTTTTGAAACACCTACATTCTCTTTCTTAGCAGTAATTTTGACTTGAAAAACCAATTCCCCAAAAAACTGTCCTTTCCATTTAAAGCGCGTACTACAAAGTGGAAAAGTCTCGATTTTCGCGTTGAAAAATACAAAATTCAAAGCCAAACCGAGCACGTCCAGAACCAACGGCGCAGAAGGCGGGAAGACGCCCGTTGATTGGTGCAAATTGAATTTGGAACAAGGGTGGGGGGGTATTGTCGTGTGGCGATCGGCGGCTGATTGCTCGTTTGCGGTGCGACGACTATATGTGGATAAGGCAGAACTGAAAACTGAAGTTACTTCCAATATGACAAAGACAAAGACAAAACATTTATTTGCACTAATATAGGTATAGAGTTGTTACAAATTATTTAAATCAATCTATATTTACCATTTTTAGGTAAGAGTGCAAACATTAAGGAGATAAAACTAAAACCTAAAAATGAAAGTTCATAAATTAACATTTTTTTTTACTTATAACTAAATTCCTTATTACAGGTGTGCATCGGTTAACCAATTGGTCTTTTCGCTGGTCTCTTCTCCAAAATAATAAGGGATTTTAAACAGTAGAAGGGACATACAAGATTAGAATATAATTTAATTTTAATTTTGGTTAAAAACGGCTTTGAGAAATTCCCGTGTGTATAAAAATCTCATTTGCCTACTAAGTTCATTCTCCTCTCCCCTTTCTACCTTTTTCTCTATCACACACATACAACTCTACATATAATAAAAATAGACAGATAGAAAGGAAAAAGGATAGGTCGCCTGAAGGAAATTAACATTTTTTCCTTGTGTGACAACTTCCAGTCTACTGCAAACCGAATAAAGTAACTTGGTTCTATTTACAAAAGACGGTTATATATTTCTGATAACAGATCTTAGACGTAACGCTTTTTCCATCCGCTATGTTTTTTAGCATTTTGAAAGTTTGGAAAGACGCGTAAAGTAGTTTCGTTTAAAAAGACCTCTAAAGTAGAAGAGTAAAGGTTTGAGATTGTAGGTATTTTATGATAATCACCAATTGGTAGGAAAATTCCTTACATTTTTTAGAGAAGTATTTTTTTAATAAATTGGCGTATCCTCATAACGCAGTCCCGCTGTCGCTCCACTCAGCCAGCGACTGGCAACTGGCAGCCGCCTGCGAAGCCTTATTGTGTGCTGAATGTAGCGATCACATCGTCATCAGTATATTGTACTAGCTTTACTGATTCTGATGTTAAATGTAAATTATGGGAATGCTTTACTGAATTAACATCACTTAATTGTAAATTTATGGGAGTGGAAAAAGTACTTACCTATAACTAGCTGACCCACTTAACGAACGGCGCAGTTTTAAATTTGGCAGAATTAAAGTTTATAATATGGAGAAGAATGCACGAATTATAATATTTTTAAATAATATGCTTTAGAAATACACGAAATTCATCTAAAAACCCGCATATTGTATTATAAAATATATTACAAGTTACATAAACTTGCCAATATTACGGTGCAAAAAAGTACAGCTTTACGCACGGAAACCTAGCATAAATGCGCGTTCAAAGCTCAGTGTGCTGTAACATTTTGTTACCTACCGGTCGCCGGTACTTAGGTAGGTAGGTATTAAGACCTTACATACACACATAAAAATCAAGTCTGAAATCGCTAACAATAAAACCGACGATAAAAAGTCCACTTTAGCCAAATAAAGAGAGTGTGTGCCAAGTTAAATACAGAGCAGTTAGTTATCCTAACTACACACTGTAGTCTGTAAAATTACGTAATAAATTAGATTAATAAGCATGTAGATACCTAGTACCTACATACTGCACTTGCATAGTAATTTGCATAAGTTAAGTAAAACCCTCACAAATTACTTATACTCCTGGCCATCGTTTCGGTGACGGTGTCTGGTAACCAGAGTTGACATTTTTATACACCCTGTAAATAATATCAATTAATTGGTAAAGGTATTGCAGATATTAAATATTTTATAATAGCCCTATTTTTTGTTATAGATTCCGTCATGCGATAAGGTGCCAGCGCATTAATTAGCACTTTACGGGAATTATATTTTTGTGTAGACTTAAAATAATTAATTTAATGTTTTCTGCAGCAAAAGAGATTCTGCGGTATCTGGTTTCCACTCAGAATGAAAAGGATTTAAGCCTGTCCACATCTCTGTCTGAAGAGGTTTTCTCACGATGTAGAAAATTTTATATTATACGGTCACTATTCTAGCCTAGCATATTAACTGCAAATTATGGATAGAGCCTTCGAGAACATCATGACCACCTTTAAGGTTGCTACATGCTACTTGATGTAATTTTAAGGTAACAGGAAATATATAAGAAGTAGACCAGGTATAGTAAATAGAAGAATACGTAATCAGAACGAAATATAGAAAGTATGGTAATTTTGTATGTGTGCGTTTCGCAAATACAAAATTCTTTTTTTTTTGTTTCCTTTTTTCTTGCTTTCTTGTAAACAAATTCTTCAGATTTATTATGCCTTTAAACATAAGGTTGAGAAACTCTGCCTACCGATATTCTTATATTTCTTGATCATGACATATTTATTTTTTATTCTTACGAAATCGAATAAGATTGCTTATTCGATAATATCTAAACATTTTTCAACTTCAAAGCAAAACTTTTCACAACGTTCAAACGACACAATTTGCCGAAATTGCCAACCGGCTAACTTTGCAAAACCAAGCCAAGAAACAGTAGGTAATCCAGGATTAAATCACTACTAACGCCACCTATTAGCAAATCTCATGAATACAACATGAACGGCCATTCGATAGATGGCGCTGTTCCTAATTTATCGTCCACTTTATTTTTACGACCACTTTGCTCGATTTTCTCAGGCTTTTATCTAAATTAGTCTCATTTCTTTGTTGCTACCTCCGACATATTTGCCAGGATTACATTCGCTTTCGTAATTTGCTTAATGTATCATAAAGATTTCTGAACGATTTGCGCCGGAGGCTGAGTGGACAAATGCCTTTGCGTAATGATGCGGAATGAGAGATAGCTAATTTAATCATAATAACTAATAAGAACTTCTGTAACTCAGGCTTTCTTTTAGATCTTTAGGAAATGGGGTTAATAAGTATTAATATTTACGGTACCTGCTCGGGTTAATCCAATAATTTAGCTATCTGGCTAATTGAGAGGGCACATCTTTTGGGATAATTACGAATAAATTTGAATTGAAAACTTATGTCCAGCAGTGGACTCCAAAGAGCTGAAAGGGAGGAAAAAGGCTGCGGATTACCATCTGGATTATCATCTGGATTACCTTCCCAAACATAACAGTTTTACCACAGAATAAATAAAAGTGGGTTTATTTTGGGTGGTTGTGGGCAGTGGGTCATTAAATTATAGAAGTTTAATTTTTAATAGTGGTTTAGTCTACTTGATCCAGGGACATCTTGAAACAGCTCTGATGATAGTGATAACTAATGACGCAAATCGGTTCTTCTTGTGTATCATTTTAAGGCTACGATCAGGAATAGCTATAGGTAGTAGGTCAGGAATAGTACTATCCCTGATCGAAGTTTTAAGGATTAATTTTTCATAAAATTAAATATCACCCACAACCGTAATTATGTATTATCTTCTGTGCCCACAACCAAAGTTGTTGTTTGCGGGTAGGTAGTTAGCGATCACTGACCTGTATATATACTATACTAGTACTTAGCGATTCTGTTCGAGACCGGATATGGCAGTCCATAGACAGTGACGCTTTCTTTTTTTTAATTTATAGACCACACCTAAACTTGTATTCAGTCAATGCGTAACTATAAACATTTGAGTAGATTTTAGCCATTCCAGGCAACACCATGTACTGGCTAATTTACTGCGCTACAAGGCAATTCAGACCGCCGTTACTGCGCATACGTTATGTGAATTGCTTTTTTATGTAAATGGCAATAGTATATGCTTTATATGTGTACGGTACAACAAGATTTCTTTGTGGGTGGGGCTTTGTAGTACGTTTTAGGAGGAGATAAAACCACCGAGGGCGAAAATTTTCACGAATTTTTGGAACATAGGAACAGTATCTATGTACAATTGGACACCATTCACAATTAATTTCAAAATGTAATCCCCATAAAAGAGTGCTTTCAGAAACGTCTGAAAACTCAGCACAATTTCCAAATATCTTAAAAAATGTTTTTAAACAATAATAATTAAGTCAATGACTTATTGAATATTGATGATGTCATAAGTCGGTTCATTTTTCGTTTTTGACAGTTCAATAACAGTAGGTATCTCAATTGACTCTCGGCCCATTCCATATACCTACCAATT
Organism: Erynnis brizo brizo; assembly: GCA_018248615.1. Lineage (NCBI taxonomy): Eukaryota > Metazoa > Arthropoda > Insecta > Lepidoptera > Hesperiidae > Erynnis > Erynnis brizo. The sequence goes on from DWIY01001140.1 coordinate 10,356, forward strand.
ATGTTGTTCATCAACAGCCTAGCCTCCTTACTAAACAGCGCCGTTCAACTAGCGGCGGGTACTGTGCGAATACAGTGATGCACGCACTGACATGCGACAAAATGTCCGCAATGATGTCGTATGACAAACTTGATGCGAGTGATTGATTTTGTTGTCGGCACTGGTTGTCGGACAATTTGGTAATTCGAATAAGGTGGTGGACAAAACTCTATTAAGCTATTGCATAGCTTTTATCGCGGGCCTTGACGGTATGAGCGCGGCGACCGAATCAAGAAATTTTCGAAAAAACCTGACACGTTTTGACGTTTGTCCGTGAAATCCGTCTGTC
>DWIY01001141.1:0-10683 GCA_018248615.1 Erynnis brizo brizo
CGGGATCTAAGCGGCTAGTGTGCGCTGACTGACGGCAAAATCCCCTGCCATGCCGTCCCGGTTTGCGTAGGCCCTAACTGGCAGAGAGTCCTTAGTATCGTTACTTCACTGTTCATAAAGAGTAAATAAATAAATATGAAAACTAGTTTCTGTCCTCTAACTCAATCATGTGAATTTAGAATTTGGTCAAGAGATTTCTATAAATTATTTAAAACTTTAAGATCCAGTCAGAATATTTCCTGTTTCAGAGTTTAGCTATCAAACGGCGAAACTTGCATCGTCACGGGAGTTATAATCTCTAAATTGCATTGCACTATACACTAATTAGTGGAGTGCAATTTTGTATAGGTACTTAGAGGCAAAACATAATGCAGCTTAATTTTTTCAAAAATGTGTCATGACATGATTTTCATGTATAAGTACAGTGTTCCTAATGTGTTTTATTTGAGGAAGTATAGTTGCTGGAGGTATAATACCTTTTTGTCTCAAAAAAGATTTATACCTCGAGCAAGAAGTTACTGCAACCCATAGTCAACCGAAACATAAAACATGACGAACATGCAACTCATAGCGGGTCATGAAAGTGGTGGTAAGGTACCTCGATATTTTTTCTTTTACACGAATATTTTGAATAACTTATCAATCATTCTATCACGAATATTACTAAGAGAGAATGACCTCAACTTGTCAAACACAACCAGGTAACTTTTGTATTTAAATAATTCATTCGTAATATTACGGCAAGACCCCGAGAATATAAAATTATTCTGAAACAAGTATCGTACTGTCCTCAATTTCTTAGAATTCCACTGTACACTCTTCGGTTAGGCAAATTTACTCCACGCCACCACTGCGATTGCGGGGTCTTGTAATGATTTCAAGGAAGGTTTTAGTTCTACCTGTGGTTTTACTATGTTGATTTTACTTGGGAATTTAAATGGTTCTTAATAATTATTTTGCGACAACGTAGAAACTTTTAGAATTGTCGGTTTGCAAGAGCCTCGTGTTATGTAGAAAAAATGTTTATTGACTTCTCATTGATTTCATGTTTTAAGTAAAAACTTTTTACACTGTTTCAAATAGAAACACGTAGGCCATGTGATGTTGTTACTACTTTTGAGGCTATTTGTAATTGAAGCCATAAAGATCACTTAAAAGCAGTTGTTCTGCGGGCTCCTTGACTCTTTGTTGAATAAAATACCGAAGGTATATTAAAAAGTCGGTTAAAAATATCACATTGTAAAACCGAATTTCGTTTCAAAAAGGTCTTTGAACCATTAGATACTTAAGTACTGGCTGTCCGAGCATTTGGAAATTTCCATGTGTTCTTTGCATTTGTACTAGCTTCCGCCCACGACTTCGTCGTCGGACCTAGGTATTTAACCCTAACATGGATAAAAGTATCCTATATGTTAAACAAGGGAATAATCTACCTGTGTACAAAATTTCATCAAAATCTGTCTTATCCAGCATGTTATGAATATCTCTTGTAGTTCCTTAATCTCATGTTGTGCACACAAACAAAGCAATTGTGTAGTATTTGGCAGTAAATTAGATGGTAAATCAAGATGCCAATATGACGAGGACCGTTAGTGACGTCCAGGAGCAAACAGACAATTTTCTAGAAGTATTTGAGACATCAAAAATAGAATATTTGTAATATCTGAACCCAAAACTGCAGATCTAGTTGGCGGTTAGTAGAATTAAGCTTACAATTTTAAAGAATGAATTTTTTGAGGCGTTTTGAATTTTTTAACAACATTAAAATATTTAGTATTTAAGAAATTAAAAAAAAATGAAGCTAGAACATTGAGTCGGGTTTATAACCTCGCCAAGCGTCTCCAAAATTATTCATAAAAATAGTGTTTGAGGCACGTTGAAATTAATATATAGTATAATAGTATTAACAAGTACATAGTATTTAACAAAAATAACAATCTAACTTTCAGGCCATTTGGCAGGATTTTAAACATAAATTTTAAAACGTCTCAATCACTTTTTGAGTTTGGCGAAATTCCGTCACCTGCCAGCCAGTTTGTGTTTTTTATGTTCGGATATTACAAAAAATAAATTTAACAAGATTTTATGATGCTTTAAACGCTTCTCGTAAAATGGCTGCCAGCTCCTGGGCTATGACGCTCGACACGTCATGCAAACATGCATTCGTTATCATCCGCTCGTTTGTTTAGAGACAGGACTAGCTTGGGAGTCTGGTTGTTGTCTCACACAAAGGATTCTTGCTCTGCCAATTTGCACTTCAAGAGAAATTTTTAAATATTTGGGGATAAATGGAAAATAACCTCATACCAACAGAAAAGGTAAGCGGTGATAGCCCAGTGGCTTAGAATTCGACCCCTTAATCGAGGAGTCCGTGTTCGAATCCCAGTGGCACGCATCAATGACTTTGTAAAAAAAAGTTATGTGCTCTATATAAGATTAAAAATCACCTGTCGTTATGATGAAGGAAAATATCGAAACCTTTACGACTAATTTTGTTTAAACATCGTAAGGAAACCTTTATACTTAGACGTCTAATTATGTTTATTTCAAAAAATAATAGGTAATACTGGTTAACATTAATATATTTCTTTCAATTTCGTTATAAATAGTTTTCGTCATTATAAATAGTTTTTACCAATACTGTGATTGAAATCATTGTTATTGGATAAATTGTAAACAACAGTTTCACACTTGAGTTAACAATAATTCACACGAGCGTACTATCCAGCAATAAATTATCTACTACAATGAAGATATAAAGGGTCAATGATTAATTACTATTTAAGTTCTTTTTTAAAATCAAAATTACCAATTTTCAGGAAGATAATTTATTTTTATTAAACAAGTACTATAATTCTACAACGAATTTATTCTCATGCACACTTTAGAATTTTGATTCCTAATTACTACTTAAAAAATGACTGTTGGAATGTAAAATGACTGTCCTTATTCCTTTTTGACCCGACTATTTTGGGTTTCGTGTATAGCTATTTATAATTACTGAAACCAATTACAAAGTTGGATAGTGAAAACAGCATTAGTCGTGTAAATACGTATAGTTCGTATATAAACAGAGGCTGCTCCTTCAACAGGCTATATCCATAGCAGAGGCAGCCGCACCCTTGCTAACACATTGATCTTGCAAATTGATATAGGTCTGCGCATAGATTAGCTTTTGATAGATGCTACTTCTTATTCTGTATTTTTATTATAATAGGAGTGAAAATATCAAAAGTTTTTCGTTTAAATTTTATATGGTGGTAGAACCATTGCAATAAAGTAGCATTTTATTATATATTTTCTTACTTTACCATTTTTTGGTAGGTACCGTTTATCTAACGCACACACATACGCATACGCATACACTTACATTTACATTTAAATGTATATATAACGCTTAATATAAATTCTATTTCACCTAATCCATGATATATTTTGACATAGGTCGATTTAAGACAGGTAATTTAAACTTTTTAATTTAGGTATAGGTAATTGTTGAAAAGTAATCTAGTGACAAACGCGATGTTGTAGGAAAAAAATTAATGTTGTATTTTTACGAATGTAATCACTTCATTTGTAAAAATACAAACATTTATTTTTTTCCTTTGTTACATGTCTAATATCGTAAAAATGTTGTTGATAAATAATTCTTTCAATCATCAAGCCCCCGTGCAGTATACGTCTTATACGTCTTTGGTAAGAAATGAAATTCTCCATGAGAGGTATGAATATCTTAAGCCAAAAAAGTTCATATTATGAATATCAGACGGACGTCAAGAGTCCTCTAACTGACATAAGGTGTTACGTCTGCCTGCTTGCTCGGTCTTTTTATTGAAAAAATGGCACAGCAGTCTCTACGTATACTCTACTCTACGCGACCACAATTTCACAAATATCAAGTTCACATAAATAGACGCCATTTGCATATAACGTTAACAAAATCGAATGACGTAAAGTGATGAATGTTTTCATCCTGTTTGTGACCTCCGCCGACGTATTATGTAAATGGCTTGCCTACAGTTGGTACACAAGTTGTGTTCCCTTTGTGTTTTATGGTGTGTTTATGGGACGATATTCTGTGGGATGAATTTTGTAGCGTTATAACAAGCGTGTGTAGCCCTGTGGGGGACTATTTTCAATGATTGAAAGGTACGAGTGGAGGGCACTGTCAGTAGAGCTAGTTTTAACGTATCTGTTAAATATCTTTATTAATAATCTGTAATTAAATTTGAAAAATATTGCAGACATCAACGTCACACTTGATTGAAAAATAATTTTGCTAAAACTAACTTTTGTTAAAAAGATATTGATTAATTTATTACTTAACTAATTTTTATCTTCTTTCAGTGCAATTTATTCGAATCTCTTTCTTTACTTTTAACATTAGCAAAAAGAAAAATTAGATGATTAAGGAGATTTACCACACACTGAAAATTATTTTTGAATATATTTTTTTATATCTTTTATTTGATGATAGATAAAGTTACTTTTAAACGAAACCGGAAAAACCAAATCTGGAAATTTATGATTACTCTATGTAGCGCTAGGTTCAATCTCGATCCTTCGTTCAAAAATAAACAAAATCTGCAGATCAAATTGAGATCTTTATTGCTTCGTGCTGAAGTTCCGTTTTAATTTCTGTTCACTAATAAACTGTTCACTGTATTACATTTTTCAATACAATTTTTATCGAGATTCATATTCCAAGAATTGGTAGTATGTATTTTCGCTTTTTATTACAAGCTTATATTATATTATAGCCTAGCAAGCTCAATAAAATATAATTTTATTATCTTTTTAGTTGGATTAATTCAATTACAGTTGCTAAATTTCGTTAAAATTGATTATACCTAGGTACCTACTTTATTTCGGCGAACCAAATGTGTATAAATTATGGTATTATTTTGCTAATAATGTATATTGGTCGAAATACAACCGTAATTCATTTTATTTTTAAGCGTGAAATTTACGTACAACTAAATGAAATTATTTCACCTTAAATTTGTAATCGTGAACATGATTTTATGTGTTCACAAAATCTTTTGCGCAAAATTTATCAATTATGATCACCTATGATTTAATGTAGTTTTGGTGAACTATTGTTATACAAAATATTTACTTACTGTGAAATGAAATTAATTACCCTTAAATTTATAACCACGGCCAAGATTTTGTGGAAGTAAATGAGAATAGTTTTATTCGCCTTCACAAAATATTTAGCCCAAAATATTTCAATCATAATCACCTATGATTTAATGTAGTTTTTGTTGCTTCGTAGTTTATCATTCTGTCCAATTGTGAGGTGCGATGAAAAATGGGCTCCCATTCAATCGGCAGCTCTGGCTGTTATCAGAAAAGATTTATTTATTCTGTCAGACGCCAATCTTCAAAATAATATACCTAATATTTTTGTCGAAACTTATTATAAACGGTAGTAAGCAATTTTCGAAAAATATTACCCATTAGGTGCATATTTGGTAAATCTATAAATATCTGAATCGTTCAACCGATGAAAGAGAAGTAATCTCGAATTTTATTCACATTTCGATCAAAGACAGGTTGCAATTTAACCAAGTGAATGGATGATTGACATGAAAAAAAAATCGAGGGAATTTGTTGGATTAAGAGGATTATAGGTTGTCCATCCAGTAGTGAACCTCAAATGACGATGAAGGTGATAAATTAATTTTCGTTCTGGAACACACGAAAGACATCTGTGCCGTGAGTGTGAACACTATATTTAGTAAAAGTATTCGTACAGAAAACGTCTGTCATAACTATCATTATGTCAGTTTGTCTAACATCTTCCCATACTAATGCCGCACGTTAACTATACGAATACTTTGACGATAGTGTTCCAACTCGGAGCACTGTAAGCTAACTACCCTGCAACTAACCTTTAAGGTTACCTGGTAACAGGCTACAGGGTGCTATAGGGTTTACAACTACCCCTTTAAGCGCCCTTAGAAAAGTTTAAAATAACACAAAAGAACGAACCATTTTAGAACGTGCCTTCCTTGTCCAGCGTCCAATATTGGAACGACAAATCCTGAACGTGAATATATTACGCGGCACTGTTTTAATAATTGCTGTTTCTTCTGAATATTCAATTGCTTTGTTAAGAGATTGAGTATATTCAAATGCAGGCTTGAATATGAATGATGTGCAATAAAATCAGGGATCTGGTATCCCGCTGGCTTTTTACGATGGTTCGCGCATACTTGATGTGTTCTTTGTCTTACTTTACATGGTGCGAAGCCGAGTATTGGGCGCTGAAGCGGCAGTAAAACGATTTTATTGCTGTTTGTAAATTAAACATATCTACTAAGGTTCAGCTTCGGAAGCAGATTCAAAACTGGTTTTATTTCTTACTAGCTTTTGCTCGTGACTTTGTCCGCGTGGATTTTTGAACTTAGTCCACAGAGAGTTAAAATATATCCTATGTCCTATAATTAACGTACCTAACTAATTCTAAATTTCATCAGAGTAACAAACATTCATCCATCTATCCTCACAATCTTTTGCATTAATGATAGTAATAGGATACTAGGAAATAGGATTCTTATTGTTAACGAGAATGAAGGAATCAGAACAGGAATGCAGGAAGTATTTCGGTTTATCACACTTTCCCAATCAAACTACAAAACATGATTTGCTGCTTTAGATAAGGCGGATTATGAGGACAAAGGATAGCTTTTCGGATGAGCAATAATCACCTTGAGACCTGACTCTGCAGTCACTAAAGGGTTACAGATAGACTCACAGTTAATTCTCATCTATCTCATAGGTAATCTTACGTCAGAATCTTGAAATTTAAAACTTCGTTGTAGACAGTAGGTTTCATGTAGTTGAATCTCGAAGGTTCTCAGATTCTTGAAATTTAAATCTTCATTGTCCACATAAAGAGACGGCAGACATAACAATTTTGTTTCATCGCCTGAACTGCAAACCCTGCAGACTAATTAAACGAAACTTTAAAGTCTCGCATTTAAAAGCAACAAGTTTCAAGATTCAACCTTTTAAACTTTAAAAATTACCATAATAGTGTTCAGGAATAAATCTTCCACACAATAGTGGCTTGGGACTAGTTGGGACTGTTTGAACCGATGTTGCAAACTTTCACGCTAAGTTACTAAAGGGAAATTATATGAAAAACATAGGCATAATGAGATCAAAAACATCAACGCATAATAATAATATGCAGGGACGTCTTTCAGGCGTCGAAAACTGAAATCAAAGAATCATTGTTATGCCTTGATTTTCGTTTTAAAAAACTAAAACACAATTATTTTGCTTAATATTATCTTCCCTACTTATACTTAGAACTACTTAGAACAAGGCCTTAATTTTCCTTTAGACCTGCTAAAGGAAAATTAAGGCCTTGTTCTAATTGCGGCCAATAAGAACCATAGGCCATACGCGACGGTCAACGAAACGACGAAATTCAAACACAGGGCTCTGTATGGAGCTGTTCTTATTGAACCTCAATAAATAGTAAGCCAAAAGTATGTAACAAATATTATTTCATACTTTTTTGATGTCGATTTAATTTTTTTAATTTTTTTTTCTACTACACCCGCTGTTGCTGCGAGAGCGATTCCAAGTTTCTGATACTTTGAAAGCGTAGGCGCCATCTTCACTGCTCGACGTTTGGCTGCCAAGTGAGTTAGGGCGATATCGTATAGTGTGATAACGCCCAATCTATCGAGCCCTGCTCATCGGCCCGATGAATCGTGTCGTCTGATCGCTACTTAATAATACGTAAACTTTCAATATCACCATAGTAGTTTCTAAGAATACATTTTCCGTACAAATAGTGGCCTTGGGGACGGCTTGGACCGCTGTTGCAAACTTCCTCACTTAGTTACCGGGTAAGAATCAGAAAGAAATGGCTGTTACACAAACTTGCCCCTTGAGACCCCCCTAGACACCTATTTGCTTTCTAAATAGATAAAAGTATTTTAACACTTTGACTGTCCAGTAAGAAGACAGTGGTTGAACAATGGATATGAGTCACATGTGACTCACGGGACAGTGAGTCACATGTGACTCATATCCGATCAGATGGTTTTTAGAAAGCTGGTACCTTTTTACCCAGCAGGTGTGACTTTTTTACGTATGCATAATAATTATGGTAATTTAACTGTAACTTGTAGAAAAATAATAATAATTTTTATTTTCCCCTCTCCTACCGCACTCTGGAGCTTTATCAAAGATGTTTTAAGCATAAAATTATTAAACCTACGTAAAACCCTACCTATAACCCTACCTATTAAACTACGTAATACTCAATTTAGATACATGAGCAAACGCTTCTAGCTAAATTAATAGAAAAACGCGCATTGATTGAAAGGTTCGATGCATTTTAAAATGGACCGAACAACAGTGTCCTGGGAAAAAAGACGAATAGCCCGGTCGACCCATCGCTTCGGTCGTATTGAACAAATATTATTCAACACTAGTTTTCTCCTGTGATTTTACCGGGCTTTAGAATTTAGTTCAAGGGGTGTGCAATAGTGTGCAGTCATCGTAGCTCGCTCGGGGAGGTACCGCCACCCTCCTAATTCGCCGTGAAGCAGCACCGCTTCATATCTTATCATTTAGTTTGGGGCTCAGTTATGAAATCCGCTATTGCGGGACAAATTAAGCACATCGTTACTGACTTTTTTAGTGTATTACTTGATTACTGATTTAATTCACGCCAATAACCAAGCTAGTAAACAAAAATATCCTTATAACGTTATCAAGCGTCCGTTTTCCGGCGATGACGTCAGAATTTTATTACCAGCTGTAACGTCCTCCCGTCCGCTTCCCTTTCAAGAGGATTAACTTGTAATCCCGCAGGAGTACCAATATCGTTCATTAGAATGCTATATCCAGCTTTATTTTGCCCGACAATATTTTGCTGGCCTTTCAAATGATTTTAAATGACTTTTTAGAGATTCACGCGAGAATTATGACCTCAGACAACAATTCATCTGACGTTATCCATTTCCATGGGAGTTTTTAAGCCCATGTTGGTTGTTTGGTTCTCTACCCAAAACGTGACAATGCAAACTGCTTCTCTATCCAAAATGGATATTGTAACTATTATGCCTGTGCATCGTGCCGTCAATTCGTCTAAAACAGGGTTATGTTCATATGTGAACATTTCGTGTTCACATTTTGTGTTTCTATGATCACTATGATGAAAATGAAGTCAGTAAAAATACAAAATTAATGGAAGAGAACCTTCTTATATAAGAATATTAATATTCTATAACATATTATCTCTTCTAGATTATTTGGTAATATAACGTAAGTATAGTTATACTAGCAGTGGATTTTAAGGGGAATATAATAGTTCTAAATGACTGCCATTGTAATAATGTTAAGGCGCATAGACTGTATTAAGTACTAAGTACAATAATCGCTAACTATGTACTGAACAGTCGTAAGCTACAGCAATTACGTTGAATATGAAACAATTATAGTTACGACAATTAACATAGGTATACGGATGATTAGGTACGGAGAGTACACACAGTGACTGCTACTCAGCTATGGAATTCGAAAAATGGACAATTAAATTATAGCTACAAATGCTTCAAAATGTAGTACTATCAATAACACATTACTTATTCAAACGACGCCCTAACGGCAATACAACCATACCTAAAAACAGATATACCATAGCGATCTGAAAAATTACTGATTCATGAGACCTAACAATCTAAACGCATGCACTGACTACATAAGGGTGAAGGGGAGGTACCTACGGGGCATTAAATCTAGATTACCGAACGTCGTTTGCGCTGCGCTGGATAATCAACGGGACTATATTAAAGCTGTCAGTCGCGGGAGTGACAAGCGTGACGTGCGCCGCGCGAACAAATCAAACGCGACCAGACAGTTACGAATTTATGGGAGTTTCAAACGCATTTAGAAGCGTTTACTATTGGATGATTGATTCAGATCGGTTAATGCATTGATTAATAAATATGTATAATATACTCGCTGACTTGTCATGTCGCTGATAAACTGTTTATATTACAGGTATCTTTTAACGAAAATTGCGACGTATTTTTTTGTTTAGAATGACTTGTATTAGAAAAGCAACAATTATGCTACGAGTATTTTACTTTACTTACTCCAAACTCCTTTTTTTGGCGGAGCGAAGACTGCCAGGTTAGCTAGTTGGTAATATTTGTATTTTGCATATTAGAAATATTAGCAACGTCATATTTCGATAGCCATACACTGCGTTGGGCAGGCTACGAGACCATATTAAAACTGTCAATCACAGGCTGCGTACCGTGCGACGAGAAAAATCAAACCAGACCAGACAGTTTCGAATTTATGGGAGTTATAAAGGCATTTACGAATATTGACGTTAGGAATATATTGAAAGGATGCGGCTAGGGATTTGATTGCTATAACCTACGTTGTATAACGAGACATGGATAAAAGTATACCTTACTTTGATCGTGTTAAGCCAATAATACTAAATAATAAGGTACTAAAAATCGATTTGCTTTTTATTTGTATGTTTAATTTACTTAAACAAGACGACCAAGTTACTTAAGATAAAACAAACAATCTTTATCTTGAAGTAATCAAAGTAATCATAATCACACCAAAAACATTCTGTAAAAAATAGCCATGTCTCGATGGAGCTGCTTGTTTATCTCTAAAAAGTAATGA
>DWIY01001142.1:0-10681 GCA_018248615.1 Erynnis brizo brizo
GGTAAACACAATTCTACCAGGTTTAAAGTGAACTTTGCACGGGATCCGGTATCTAGTGTACTATTGCTGATCGCTGGGAATAACGAATAATGAAACCAAGTCTCTGCCATATTTACATAAATGTTAAGTTTAAAATTAATTTTCGCGGAAATAGCAGTACAAAACAGTAGACTTGTACTCAGAATTTTTGATAAGTATCACGCATAAATTTCCACTCATAATAAAACACTGCTCGTGAATACAGATAAATAAAAGATATTTTAAATATTTTCTGTATGTATACAGCCATAGTGTTTTTTTATCATCACAATAGTAGAAAATGGAAGAATTTGCTTATCTAGCAATACGGCCGCCCTTTGGTTACCACATTTCCCATATTTTGTCTTTTTCTGACATTTTCGTTTTTGTAAATAAAGTTGATTTGCAGTAGGAAAAGCATGGTTAAAGGTTTTAGTCCAATTTGAGGATCAATGTTGAAGTTTAACGTCCGGTTTTATAAAGGGCCTGAGTCAAATCGCCTCTGCTAATATTGGCCGATGCCTTAATTTGCATGCAAATCAGTAGACTTTGGTCTAGCTGATTCCAACATTGCCGACCAAGTTACCAGCAATTAACCACTTAAGTCATTGCTAAGATACGATCGGAACATGTAATTAGTTTACTCTGTAAATCAACATACTCTGGTATTAGTTGGTGGAAAATTTGGAGGTACTTAATTATGTGGTACAAGGTACTTATGGGAAATGTAGAAATTTTCTTATAAAAGGAATCGAGAGTATTATTATATCTAAAATTTAAACTTGCTTGCTAAAATTTAAATAAAAATTTTACAATTGTTTTAAAGGTGAATAATTTTTTCGGGTTTTAAATAAACATCGTAAAAATATTAAAACGCAAAATCTAATAAATTACGTTTAATGTAATTAAGCTTTCAGATTTCTGGAAAAGTTTAAAATAAACATTATCTGCGTCCCATTCAAAAGTTTTGATGACTGAGCATGATCAACTGAATAAATAAACCGTGTCACAGTAAACATAACATAATAATATCATGTCGACCTTTGAAAAGTAACCCTCTGTTAACCCTTTTCTATACCTACTTAGTTTAACTTTAAAGTTTATCAATCTCAAATGTCATGACATGACAGTATTGGCCAGGTAGCCAGACTTAACAGCGATAGTTTGCTTGGGGAACCGGCAATGCATCAACTGATAACCTCATATGGTCTTCAATCCACTTTAAACTTGGTTGTGGATTTCCATGACTTGCCTTGCAGTAGCCTCTTAAAATTAGGTGGATTTCTTTGAAACCATTAACACTTGAGACATGAGACTTATCTCAAGTAGTATAGAAACCCTACCTAAGGTCGTAAACACTCAGCGTTGCTACTCATGAGGATCCCAGTTCTCATCAAGTATTTGCTCAAATCAAGTAGCTTCGGCAACCTCCCCAACACGCCCAACTGAATATACAACTTATAAAGCGCTATAAATCAATACCTTTATACTCCACATATCATATTCATTAACACATAGTATATACCGATGCTTGCTTGTATAATAACATGAGCAATCCTTCATGGTCGGTATATACGAGTACCTACACAGAGAGAGCGAGAGATATGAGAGTCATTAAAAAATGTATACTTTACGTGAATAAAACATCGTGAAATGCAGACAACTCTTTGTTCTCGTTTAACTGTTGAAGTATTTTGATGGATTTTAACGAGCTATGATCTTACTTTGAGCGCGGCCAATACCTAGGTAATGTCTAGGTAATGGGACTTAGCTGAATAGTCGGCATATTGCTACGAGAGAGGTATAAACGTACAGCATTTTATCAGACTTAAATATATTCCAGTACCTAGTTACATACTGTGAGTTCGTACTTACGACTTAGTACGTTATAATGTTTCATGCTAATGGTTAGAATCGTTAAATGATTGTTACTAAGTAACGCCAGAACTGCTGAAGGAATAGACATGAAATTTACAGAGAAAGATTAAATATACTCTGCCATAGATCACAAATGTTTTGACCCCATATTCAGTTTGCATAGTATATATTTGTTTTGTCAGTGCCCCTCTTGAATTACATAAGTAGCAAATAAATGATCGGATTCAACCCACCATAGTACCCAAGGAAATGTTCTATTCAAAGCCAGCAATGTCATAATGACAATGTATTCTACTTTTCTCATGTATCCGGCCGCGTCTTTCCGGAGCCGAGCATCACATCCGCCCTCCCATCGTATCTCCATCCAACGACATGCGTGTTTACTGTTTATGGGGTTTTCGCTTTTATTTATTAGAGGCATACTAACGCTCTGTACTCATAAAAACGTAAGTTTTATTCACATTTGTGTTAAACTACGTCAAAGTAGACAGACCGCAGTCACATCCGCAGTCCTGTCTCGTTTAATCTTACAAAGAAGTAGGTAGCAAGTAAGTGAGCGATTTTGTCTGTAACCCATTAGTGACCAACTTCAGGGTCGGGTCCTGTCTCACATAAAGAAGTAGGTCTTCGTCCACTACACTGTTCTAACTACACTACACTAAACGGGTTCTCTTCATTATCATTGCTGCGGGGTATGAGAGCGGTGTTGGTATCCTCAGGCAAACTACAAAATAAGACCGCCTATGAAATATCTTGCCTACTTATACAAAATGTTATGTTCTGTTAAAAAAGTCACTAGGGAGACAATGACCATGTATTTTTCGTTTTTCAAATACCGGTTCAAGTTCTTCCGGAGCCGCCGCGTCACATCCGAGGCCACATTGTGTCTCCATGCAAAAACTTACGTTTTTTACTTAAATTTTCGTATTCATTTGGTTTTAAACCCTTTTTATGACACAGTGAAGGGCAAAGATCTCTTCCATCAGGTAAATTCAAGAATATGAAATGTGTTCACCGCTGCTCAAAAAAGTACCTGCTCGTTTTCAATTGGAGTCTAGGAAATAGGAAAATTTACTAGCACTAATAGGTTCAAATCATAGATCCCATAGATGAGGCTACTGGCTACAGGTATGAGTGCAATTCAGGTCAAGACCTACACTATCATATAGGTACATAAGTATGCAAACTTTTCATTGGATCACTCCTGGCGTGATCATCTAGTCTCGCCTCGTCAGAGACCTGAAAATCTACCCGGATATAAAAATACTGTTTCAGTCATGGTTTGCATAACGGTACGATTCCAGAATAAGGATTGTAAACACACCGCTTTGTACATGCTGACCTAAATTACCTCACTTTAAATGCAAATTATTCGCATAACGCTCGTTTTCACACAAGGGCTTTTAATTTTATCCTGTTCATTGTGCTTCAAAGGCTATTGTAGCCTATTATTTGGAAGTGCAATCACGTGACATCAGGCATACGAGTAAATACACATTGGCACGTGAGTTCAAAATACCAATTAAATTCAGATTCAAATAGTTATCTAGGTAGGTACCTACTGTGTGTTGAATGTACAGCGAATTCCAATTAAACTGAGCAAAGCTTTCAACTGATCATGCAACATTGGAATAAGTAACAAGTAAAGTAAGTACTGAATATTTTAGGCTAAGAACCCTTAGTAGATGTAGTATGTGGGACCGTTGGGTTCACAAAACGTAAATTCTGTTCGCCACTGGCTGTCATCCATATTTAATTTTAAGAACGCACCCGTCATGTTTTCATAACTTTGTCGATCATTTAATTTTGTGATCTTTTTAAGCAGCGTGCATGATATATTATCACATCTTGAAAACTCCACAAATTCCATTGGGCAGAGCAGTGCTTCTCTTTAAAAGAATATTCTTCAGACATACCGTGGAAAAAGCAACCAGCAAGTTAGGTTGCATTCATTGTCAGTCATGGCAGCAAAAACCAATGAGTAGGTGATACGTTGTTTAAACTGGAATTGCAGCATTTTCATACAAGTTATACTCTATATGTAATGTAGATATACAGATTGACCTAAATCTGAGTTAATCCGTTGGATAAGTCTAAAAATGTTTGCCTGAGCAAAATTTTTGTGTTGCGCATTCGCGCTTACGTCGCCTCCCAGTCTCAGTCCACCACGCCGGCCTAATTGCGGGTCCTAACCATGACCAAAACGGTTATTAAATGATTGGATATTATGTCTCCAGCCATAATAATATAGGAAAGCAAATCTTACTTGTATACATATTGTATGTATACAAGTAAGATTTGCTTTCCTATATTATTATTATTCGTTTATTGTAAACGAAGGTAAAATTACTCGTAAAATACGTTGATAAAAGGTGTCATTAAGATAGAAAAGGAAGCTACAGAAAATTATTTCCGCTGTAAAACGTTTTACCAGTTTGCTTGTAAAATTACTCGGGAGCGTAGTAGCAATTTCAATGTTCAATAAAAATATTTTGTTGGTCTATATGAAAACATAATTTATATAAATATTAGTTTTATATTACGAGAGAACACAACGGCATTTTGGGATAGCAGTCCTTAAGTGACCTTAATCTTAGGCATTTTATACGTCTTGTTACGTTTATGTCTATAACTCATTAATGAGTCATTGCGGAATCGGGCCTCCTCTCACAATGAGAAGAATGTGCCTAAGTCCACCACGCTGGTCTAATGCGGGTTGGTGGACTTCACATGCCTTCGAGAACATTATGGAGAAATTTCAGCAATGTTAGATTCCTTACGATGTTTTTCTTCACCGTTACAGCAGGTGATATTTAATTTTATAAAGCGCACATAACTTTTAAGAAAGCTATGGCTGCGTGTCACTGTAATTTGAACCCGGGCCCCTCTAGTAAGAGTCTGAATACGTCACGTTTATAATATTTAAAAAACATAGAAAATATATCGTTAGGAGCTGCTCTGCGCTCAAAGGGATAACGACGACGCCTGACTCACTGCTGTGCTGGAATACGAGATTGTAGGTTACATGCCCCTTTTATTCTATGATACGATATTTTTATTTCTTTCTAAATACCAACTATCTTTAAATTCTTTAAAAACATAACAATATTTATTGGATATGACGTATAATTTTTAAAAATGTATGTGTGGTTGGTCTGATTCAAGTCTACTACCTCAAACTATAATATATTATTGAAATATGGATTTTAATTAATACATAATATAAAAAAAAAGAATTCTTGATATTCGAGAGTTTATTAGATTTATTATATTAACTTATTAAGTAACAGTTTTTCGTCAAATATTTCCTAAGTTTTAGGTAGGTACCTATAATAAGACTTCTCTTTTTGAGGATGGGGGAGAGTACCTATACAGCATGCTTGCTCGTTTACTACTCATATACCTAGTATAAAAAAGCCAGTAAATACAGGATGTTACGCGTCAGTTACTGTTGAAGTGCGGTTTTTCGTCAATCAATCCGGCTCGTCTTATACCTAAGCCCATCAAAGACTTGGTTCTGATCCTGACGAGCCGATAAGCTTAACAGACTCAGGGTAACAAAAGGAGAGGTCATTGTGCCTAAGTGCTGGATTATACGGTAAAGTTATATAAGTATATGTGCGATACTTGCAATGCCATTTCGAGTTTTATTACGGGTTGACTTCACGCAGATAAAGCCTTACTCACTTGGCGTTATACTTAGATATTTCTTATATTTCTAAAGAAAGTTTAGAGCTAAAAATAATTGTAGTAAATATTTTTGTTTTGATTTTTATTAAAAATGAGTAACAAATGTTAAAAGAAACAAATGTTATGAATCGGGTCGAATCGGCCGAATATGAGTCCTTATTTGTTTTTCATTAAATGACTTCAAAAAAGGAGGAGGTTATCAGTACTAAGATGGTCGTCCCAAATGACATACACACCTGCGGTCACATGCTATTTCACGGCGGGATAAAAACGTGGCTTCCTGCCCGAGCTAATATAGCTCTGCTACTTGAAGTGTCCCCGAAACATTTACTAATTCAGTGTCTCCGTAAAACTATGCGAGCTTCAGCTATATTATAACTATTTCTGAACAAAACCTTGAGCAACAATTCACGAGCAGGACGGGGTTGTAAGTGTTATCTCGCTTAAAAGGTTCAAGAGGAGTTGTAATTAATTAGAAATGCCTCAGTTGGGAATATAGTCTGAGAGAATAAATACCTAGAACGTTTTTGGTCGAAACAGTTATCTGAATATGTGACCACGTTTCTAGTTTTATAAAATGGACCTAATCAATATAGTTACTATGAAAACAATTGTATCCCAAGTACAAGGCAGCAGTTGTAGTTTGTGATATCCACTGCAATTTTCATAACTTGAATTTTTTAGTCCAAGAGGTGTGATCACCAGGCTAATGTTAAGTGGTCTCTGACCGCCACCCGCCACCCACGGACTGCCACATTTAGCTGCAGATAAGGAAAAGATGTTCGCCTCATTTAAAGTATATCCGGAAATCATACCTCCGTAGCCGTAACACAAGACATGAAGAACATGCTGCTTTACGAGGGCTTGAAAGGCTGGCGGTAAAATAAAATAGACTGTTTGAGTGATTGTGTACGGACTGCAGATAAAAATATTACCGGGTAACTTTACTCATAAAAAAATATTTAAACTTACCTTGTTCTTGTGGCGCGACGGCTCTTGCTCTGGGGTCTTCAGCACGTCTCTCCATCGCAATCGATACATCCACCGTACTTTACATTTCGAACATGTCCCATTTGCGATGCTGTGACACGTACGTGTCCCTTGTACAGCACAATAACAGCACTACTCTCAACTGACAAATGCCTAGAACATGATTTCAATGTTAAACATATTTAACTATTCATGGACACCGAAGAATTCATGTATGTACTCGTATTCTGATTTGAATAGTTGAATGACACGTTGATGTGCGCAATCAAATGGAGACGAGATATTAACGATGGTAAGTGATAAATAGTCATGTAGTCAATGCTCTCTTTATATGTTTGACAGGAATCTTTAGGTATTAGAGCATGATTGTTTATATAAAACGATAGCACACACAAGAAATAACTTTTTTGCGGGTAAAATAGATATTGGCTACAATATATATTGGCTAAGAATTTGACTATGTTCAATTCTATATTATATCCCGAGAATAATAATAATTAAATATTTTCAGCTTGTAATTATACTTACAAGGCACACAAGTTTATCTCGAGTTAAGTTAATTATCGCGTAATCTGGAAGCTTTTAGTGCTACGAGCGCCGTAGCCGCGTAGACGATACTACGCTGTCTCTACAAAAAGCTGCTACATTACAAGCAAATAAGCAAATTTGTATTTAAAGTTGATATTAGGTGCAAAAGAGTGGATATTAGGTGTCCGACAATTTATTCATAACATTCTGAAATAATTCTCAAACTATTTACCTACGTAAAAAATAACGGAATAAAAACGATTTCTATTTATCGTTAATTAAAAAAAATCCGAGTGGAAGTATTCTCCTAGCGGATTTGAATTTTTCTGTTAATAATAATATACAACAACATAGTCGCCGACGACAAGGTAAGGAAAGCTTGACCCACCACGCTGGTGAGTACTTGTAATACTTGTTGCCGTATTTCGACCGACCGCGTCGCCTTTCAGTTTCTCGATTTTCTTATAATTATTATTATTTGCATGCATTTGTTCATAAAAATATTATTTTAAATTAATAACAACGCTTTTTCACTCACCAACTACCATTCTTTTCATTATGTTTTTCATACGAAGTTTTTATAAGAATTGGTTAGTTAGATATTAGTTGATGAAGAAAGCAAGACGTATAAAATGTTTAATTTTGAAATAATTTTGGGTTGTTATATTTTTTCAACAAACTTTGCATAAATTTAAGTGAGATCATTGAGTGTAGATGCTTATAAAATGTAGTCTACATGAATATCTATTACTTTTCTATGAATTTCTCAAAATAAAATAGATAGAATCAATGAATAGAAATTGGATGACTATCAACATTTATTAAATTAAATTACGATAAAACCATTTAATACGTTTATATTTGCGGCCAAAATGTTCTCCTGTCTACTATTTACAACAAAAAAGTTAAACGCCGGTAAAAATTTAGAGCCGGAGCAAACTTCGCCCACAGCGAATTTGTTACACGATAAACTTTCGCGCCTATTATTTTATACATAAAAATTGTGAGATAACTATTGCAGAAAGGATAATATTTTCACATAAACATTCTACCTTTATATTACCGAATATTTTTTAAGTGCACGTGTGTTACCACTGAGGTTTTTGTTGTTCCGTGGGCGGGGTGCGCCGTCTTGCGTTCCGGGGTATACGCTCGCACGACAGCGACGCAAAGCGCTACTGACCGTAGCCGCTCCGCTTAGTCTCAGCACCTCAACCTTTGCTTATGTAAGCTGTGCTGGCTGGCTAGCTATCGACTTGTCATCAAACTTTCAGCAGTATTTCAAACTCTGATAACTCACATACGCGTCTGCTGGCTTATTCAATTACCCGTTTGGCGGCGTAATATAAGTTGCGCGCTACACCGCGAAAGTATTCTAAGAAATGTAGAAAAAACTGGGCATAAGTATTCAAATAACAGATAGATTAACGATAAGTGATTGTTCTGTTTAACTTATTTAGGTACCTAAGTACACTATCAATTACTTTTGTTCAGTTTATTCAGCTTTAATCCATGGATAAAGTGTAACTCATATAGGTATATTTAAGAGAAAGAAATGCGAATGGAATTTAAAAACGATTATAAAACAAACTCCTTTTTTAAGGTCGGTAAATAAACAATTTAAAAAAATGCATTTTTTTTAAATATCTCAATTTGCAGATTTACTCGTAATCAATAGATACTCTAGTGCGGAATCGCGTATTTTGGTATCGTACTCGTTTTTATTGTTTATTTTCGAATTTTTCCTCTACTAGCCAGCGTCTGATCTCCCTTCTATCTACAGTCGCGAGCAAAAGTTCGGAATCACTTACTTGATTAATTTCAAGTAAAGTGATGCCAAACTTAAGGCAAGTGCTAACTTATAATACATCATCAAAAATCATTATGATTTTCCAAAACTAACTTTAAATAATAAATTATTTATAAATTGAGTGTACATTTAGTGTTACAAGAGAAAATTGTTATGTATTAATTCAAAATAGGGCCCCAAGACATGGTCTTTTAGAAAGTGTCTAATCCACAGAGGTCAATGAGTGACCTCTGCTAAGCAGCTAACAAGCAGAGTCTGCTTGTTAGCCATACTAGAACATAGCCAGGTCATTAAATGGACCGATAACTAATGGAATAGATGGGGAAGATCTTTGAAAGGACAATAGAAGAACAGGCAGCATTCCAACTAAATGGACTGGAAAAGAAAGTAGTAGGAAGCCTTTGGATTCAGAGTATGGTGAATGGCATCAATTTGGATAAGCATAATTATGTCTAGCAGTAGCTAGAAAGTCAGTGGACTGGAAATATAATAGGTTATTGTAACAAAAAACCTTTTAATACAAATGACAAATTTTATATTTTATTGCCTCTTACAGGATGTATGTACCAAGAATTCAATCAAATATTTCAATTACACTCAAAACACATAATAACCTATACCTAACTTAAAGTAAAATGTCAGCATCATTTACAAATACTTAAATACAAAAAAATATAGAAATTTATTACACCAAATGACAGTTACTAATTTTTTAAATACACAGATTACTCAGTGCTACTAGGATTACTACTACTACTGCTGTTGCCATCAGAATGTAAATGTTCTATAGACGTAGACAGTTGTTCCAAGCTGTGTACAAGTTGTGCCATTTTATCTTTTGATGTAGTATTTTCAAAGCTTTCTTCTGTAGGTTTCTCAGCATCGCCATACAATTTGAAATGGAGTCTCGCTAAATTCTCCTGTTGATCCCGTATATTGATCATTTGTTCCATACTACAGCCAGTGCTAAATGCACTAAGTTTTCCGGTATGGAAGTCGTCGAGCAGCTCGAGGAGAGCCTTCTCCATATGTTTCACGTCTGGGGTTTCTTTTGGAATGTGTTTAGGTCTATTGTTGTTTGCACGCATGTAATCGCGGTGAAGCCTCCGTTCGTTAACATAAGATAACTTCGTAGACTCGTTTATACTGTTACCAGTGCTTGTAATCGTTTGGCCTTGGTTCTTTGACGTGAGGCTGGCTGCCCCGCTAGACATCTTGACACTGGTGACTGGCGAGGTGGCCGCTTGAGATATCTTCGGCTCCTCTTCTTCCCCGTCATTTTGCATTAGTTGTTGCGTCTCGTTCGCTTCTTCTATATCTAAACTCATGTAGATTCAAGGCCTGTTTGCCGTTTTTGTGCAATTTTGACGTTATAGTTTTATCTGTCCTTCACGGTACAGTAATGTTTAAATACTGAAATGTGTTTACATATAATTATGAACGAAAATACTGTTCAAATAATCAATTTCTACAGTGAAATTATGTTTTAATTTTTTGAAATAAAGAAAATATTTTCATTTTATCAAACAAAACAAAAGTCAGTCAAACTCAACTGTCATCAACTGTCAGTCAGGCTGAGGCAGACTCAGGCAGTCAAAAGGACAGTCAGTTTCATAGATATACCAACTGACACTGACCTCTATATATACAAGTATTATACAGGTCAGTGCCCACTGACCATGGATATACCGTAGTCACTGACCTGTATAATATAGACTGGACAGACGATACCCTTTGAAATGACAGCTCTTAATAATTCCTATTTGA
>DWIY01001143.1:0-10681 GCA_018248615.1 Erynnis brizo brizo
CCAAATCAATTAGTCTTTTTAAAATATTTTCCATGTACAGTAAAATCTTTTCTACGATTTTATTATATGTATAGATACTGACGAGAATATAGTAGGTCAACGTGTAATTATTGCTCTACGTTATATTATTTATGTATGAAGCGATATTAGGATTTAATTTAAAGCCTGTTTTATAGGAACGTTAAATAAAATAGGTGCTTATGCACTCTTAATATAGTTTAAAAATCAGTTAAATACAGATAATGCACAAATTGGGTAGATAGTATATAAAACAAAATAGGTTATCATAGGTATTTAGTGTTAGTGCCAACGTCTGAGATGGTAATTATTAGTAATAAAATACATTGCTTATCTTTAACTTCTCTCAAACTCATCTGTAAGGACACATAAAAGACATCTTTAGAAATAGAAACAGTCTAAAAGTAGGAAAATTCAAATTCTCAAAAAGGCCCAAGAAAAGCGCCTTGGGAAGGAAATTATGGACGTCTGGCTAGAGGATGACACTAGACATGAAAAGTGTAGGCATAAATTCAGAAATACGGCGTTAGAAGCGGTGTAAATGTCACATAGTGTCAATATTTCATGTTACGGCTTTCGAGTGCCTTAAATTCAAGTGACGGTATGCATACAAGGTACTCGCTATAGTACCTATTATAGGAATTATTAATGATGTGACCTCGCGATTTATTTGGCATAAAATTATGATGGTCTTCATTTTCTGAATTTTTCCTTTTTTACCCGACTGCTACAGAAGGAGGGTTATTGTTTATCCGTACTTACAACTGTCTAGCCTATTAACGAGAGTATAGCTCTTAAAAAGTGAATCGCACTAATATTATTATTTTTTTTTTATTCAAATAAAGATCCAATGGATGGTTGAATAAATTTTAAAATACAAAAGGAAAAGCAATAAGAATTTACAAAACAGTTTGCATAATTTTATCAACAAGCGATTCCAAGAAGAGTAAGAAGCTTGCGGTGTACATATTAGTTATTTAGCCAAACACAACATCTCTCGAACATAAAGAACAAAAACTCACTCTTCCGTTATAAAAACGTTAGCACACATGCGCGTTCCGTTTATACCACGGGTCGAGTAGTAAATCATTTTAATAATTGATCCCGTCTGAAATATTCATGAAGTTCTACTGAAGGTGTTCCGAGAAAAATGGATGAAAAATGTTCCAGCCTCTTTGAATATTGCCCGCGCCTGACCGGATCTCCTTTAATGTATCTTTACTTATAACCTTTTTTGCAAGTCTGAAATATTTGCAGTTAATTCCTGGTGTGCGAATGGCGTAAAATATTGCCGCAGAAAGAACCTCATCAAACATCGCTGGGAAAATATCCTGCATAATTTTTGGGCCGCTATCGATATTTATCTACATTGTTTTAGATCGATCGTTTAGAAATAAGTATTTCTTATTTCTAAACGGGATGATTAAGTAATCATCCCAAAAAATTGAATTTAAATTAAAATGAACATGACTTCCAAATCTGAAACGAAATCAGAACAAAATCATAGAATTAATGAATTATGAAAAGTTTTACATAAATTATAATATAAAACTTTTTCAAATGAAAGTATTTAAACTGTTATTTCATTTTTTCTCAATATTGCTCAATGTACAAAGTATTTCAATTTACTTTAATTTAAAATTGTTTGGTTAGAATCAAATTTTAAATATGTTTTGGAATGTTGAAAGTTTAATTAGTTAATATTATATATATTTCATATACCTACTCGTAATCTAAATCGATTTAAAATCATGGAAAACTTACTTATTTTTAACCGAATTCAAAAAAGGAGGTATTGTATCTATGTATGTATTTATAATATGTACCTACATATATAGATATGTATGTAGATATGTTTGTCCTAGTATATCTTCGAAACTAATTGGTAAGAGTTTCATTAAAATCGGTTAACTACTTTACGTGACATTGACTAAAAACTAGGAAATTAAGAAAATTAAAAAAAAATAAGCCTCGAAAAATAGTCAGCCAAATGTTTCATACAAATTTAATTTCATACTCTTTTGAAGTCGGTTTAATTTTTAAAATTATTTTTATGTAAAGTATAAATAACACCTCGGCTACCGTGGTCCATATTTGTCACCCTGCCAAACCACTCTGAATGTTGTAAGATGCACGCGGCCGACAGATACGGATAACGTCACAGCGGGGAGTCTCCGAGGAAATTTGGAAGGAAATGCATTTGATACGATAGGATACGTGTCGTGGAATAAAATACCAGAGTATTACATGACTGTATATTATGGGAATATCTAGCAAGACAAAGGAATTTAGTAAAGATAAAATTAAATGACACAATATCATTGTTTGGCACTTTTGATAAGTACAAGAAAAGTAAAATTATAATATCAAGATGCTAAGTTTATTTTACTGGTTTGTACGTTTATAAGCACTGACTAATATATCCTACCAATATTATAAATGCGAAATTTTGTGAGAATATACGGTTGGATGGATGGATGAATGATGAAAGTTTGTAACTCTTTCACGCAAAAACTGCTAAATAATATGAAATTTGGTACGCAGGTAGATTATAAACTATATCAACATAGGTGGTACAAACTATATCAACTTATACCCTCTCTAGGTCAAAATTTTTGATTGACATGGGTAAAGTCCCGGGCGGAAGTAGGTATTCTACGAGTAAGTCTTAAAACATTAAAAATTACTCTTACGATATCCATTTTCATATCATTGAACAAATGTATGTTACCAATACCAACATTTATTTAACGCTGCACAAGAGAAATTACAAAATTTTAAAGTAGTCTGAAAAATGCCTTCAATAAGTACGATAGAAACGTGTTGGGGAATAAAATGCCAATGTGTTGAGATATACTCAAGTGTGCTAGAGTAGCGACACCTCTTGTTGCTACGGTAGCTCTATAATGCATATGAAATGACACAAAGGGCCATCGAAAGGCAAATACTGAACCCGTCTGAGTGTCATGTTGAGTATCTACTGTTTTTTAGAAGCAGCATTATTTTGAACTTTTGAACGAGATTGTTTAAACTTGGCAATAGACTGACCAGATTACTTAAAGAAATGATAATCGACTACAGCCTGCCTTCCATTCATGTAGTTGTAGACTGATGACCTGAAGAACACACTGAGCGTAGTGGCGCGAAATAAATTTCTAGTAAATATATTTTATTTTATTAAAACAATTTAAAACTTTCTTTCGATAAAAGTAGTGCGTAGAATATTTACCAAATAGAACAAGAGAAAAAACGGACTTATTAAGCACTTACCACATATGCCTGTTTAATAGTAATCATTGTATTACCACTGTATTACCTACTTTTTATATCGTCCAGTGTCCAGATATTATTAACGTTAAAATTTTCGGCGCATAAAACTTACGCGTGGCCATAATCCAATCTGATTTTACAATTTAATTTATTTTCTTAGAAGTACGTCTGACTAAATGTTTATTTTACCGTGGTTTTTCCAAATGGGAAATAATTCAAAAGAATGAAAGTGACATGAATGGTTAATTTACAATTTGAATAACAATGGTCGGCAAATTTGGAGGGAGGACGGAATCGAGATCTCTTAGAACTGAATTGATATCGGTCTTGAAATGGATTTTGTTATTGTAAGAGGAATCCCTTTCAGAAAGTTAATTGCTAATTTGAACATCAAATCAACAGCTTTCTTCAATTTTAGTTTTGCCAAAACTTGGATTGTTTATTTCGTGTCAACTGTAATGTAGATTTGTTTCCATCAAAATGACAATTCATTTACGAATAGAATATTACGTATTCTAATAACGTTGCTAGTTTTAATATACAGGCGATTTGTAGATATTGTAGGTATTTTCGATCTAATTGAAGACGAATAAAGTCAATTACTTTTTACTAATTTAAATTGGTACATACCTACGAGAAAGACTATTGTATTCTTACAAATGATGACATGAGACATCGTATAGTGTTGTAACTAAATTATTTTTTGGTGTAAATTACAAATAAAATCTCAAAATGGAAGGCGTATTCACTGTCATAAAACGTTTCTATTTGCAGTTTACACATTTCCCATTACAATATGAATGACATGCGTAAATATTATAAGGCAGGTGTCACCGAAATTCATGTTTTGTTTGTACAGCTAATGGCTGTTCTTAGAAGGAAATGAGTGAGCGATCCGAATTCAAAGCCCCGTTTACATCCAAATCAACCTCAAATTGTGGAGAGTTTACCTAAATAGGAATAAGCAAGAATTTAAATTGAATATTTCGGCAAGTTTTCAGAATATGAGACAGAGATTCTAAAAATCTGACATTAACGGCGGCAAACAAGTAGATATTTAATAATGTTATATATTTTACAACATCAAGGAATTTTATTTTTGGATTACGAGGGCCACCTGATGTCAAACTATCCACCTAAGATACTCACGTACTTTAACCTCGAACAGGAGAGAAATCCTATCTGTAATCGTAAGATCATAATATTTATGTGGGTGCGTTGCTACTCATCAGTACTAAGTTTTTTGGCCTCAAACAACTCTGACAACCACACCTTAATACAAGACATTAAGGTAGCAAAATACCTTACGATGGCTTTACAACCATTCGCTTCTAATATCTTTAGGTATGAGTTTAGTATGTCAGTAGTCTACATACATACGAGTATCTAGCTTCGCCATAATATTAAGTAGTCCTTGTAAAAGGTATCGAAATTCTCTTGCCCATATTAATTGCTCAGGACTTGCTACTAAGTTTCAACCTAACTTGAAGATACAAATGGGGCCAGAGTGCCACAATAGATGGAGCGGTTTCGTTGACAAAGTTTGCGCTCCGCCTTATCTATACTTAGGTGGTAGATGGATGGCCCAAAGCGATGTTTTATTAACTTTCCATACCAAATTGGGACTTATTGCGATGTAAGCCTTCAAGTAATGATTACATAAATAAGGGTTTTGTATAAACGTGATAGGCTTGAAATTTTGAAGTAGTCACCATAGCCCACTGACCACACCACACCATAAACACCTCTGTTTGATAGAGAACTCTTTTTATGCCCTTTTTAAAGAACACCATGACATACTGGTAGTCC
This sequence comes from Erynnis brizo brizo, assembly GCA_018248615.1. Taxonomy (NCBI): domain Eukaryota; kingdom Metazoa; phylum Arthropoda; class Insecta; order Lepidoptera; family Hesperiidae; genus Erynnis; species Erynnis brizo. Next base: position 5,098 of record DWIY01001143.1, read on the forward strand.
AGCGAAAGTACTTACCTCCTAACTTTGCTCCTTCAAAAATGTTCTCCTCCCAAATTTTGCATACGAAAAAAGATAAAAATGTGAATAAATAAGTATGTTTAAAAGATATGTTCCTATTTCAGAGAAAAGAGAGGATCTCTATAGTAGGTAATGTCTGGCAGTACTACTTCTCTCCAAAATGACTGCTTTTGAAAGTATCGTAATGATACGTTACAATATGTTTCTTTTTTATAATAACCTTAGCTGAACCAATTTCTACTTTCATCTATTATGGCGTAGTACACACATAAACTTACGCATTATACGCGTAACATATTTCTAATTAATGAAGTTCGTGTGGTGTATGTATATTTGTCCTGTCATCGCTAATGGAGGAAAGAGCAGTGTCACAATGCCCCAATTTAGATTTTGATGGCTAATAACTAGATCGATTGTGCTATCATTAATTCTGGTGTTTGATTTCGTGCGGTGTGTAATTTGTTTGAATGTGCCGGTAATTTTCTACATTACCCACTCTTATTATTATCAATATTTAAAAGTAATGGATACGGTTTCGTTTCTATAAATTAGTCACCGAAAACCTTGAAAATAATTAGAGATATTCAATTATTCATGGTAGGTATTTCTGTGTGTGTGAGGTATAATAAAAATGCTAACATTCGGGAAGGAGACCCGTCCACTAGTTTCAGAAGTAACTTACAAATAATAACTGACATACCCCGTGTCTAAATTGACATATTGCACGCAAAAGTTGCTCGTAAGTCGTACGACAACGTCATTGTATACTCGCATGTCACTATCTATTTCAATTTGGACATGCAGTTCCGTGTTTAAGTTATGTCGTGTTGGTTGTTAACTGTTAACAGCTAATTAACAGCATAACTGTCTTCTAGCTAATTACAACATTACTAACTTGTTACTAATTAAATAAAAACCAAAAGCTAGTCAACAAACATTTCCATGGGGTTCTGTCTCGTTCTAGTGTAGTATTCAATATTATAAAGTACTTGACTATTAAAGGCTTTGAATGCCTAGCTATTGCAGAGTATGCAAGTTATCATTCAACGAATCTGCTACAATTTGCTTTGGCAAATTGCTTCACACGCTCCTAAAGGGAGACTCACTAATCCGAATCGCATGGACAAGCAGACCGTCCGCACTTTACCGAGTAAAGGACTCAACACATTGCACTGGATTTCATAATTATCTAAACTGTTCAAACATAATAACAAAAACATAAATAATAAGTAAAGTAATATTAAAATTTAAAAGATACCTATGTTAAAACATATATTATTGGCTATAAGTAACTCAAAAAGTAAATTTCATTTTATTAAAAGTCAGAGGTTAATCTCAAGAGACTTATCAAGAGTGACGAGCCAAGTCTTTAAGACACCGGTGCGCTGCGCGGAGAGTCTTGGGTTCAATTCCCAGCAGAGCAGAGAATTGAATGATGATTTATGTTCTGGATGTATTGTGTTGTCTTATATGTGTCCATGGCACCCACGACATAGGAAATCCTAGTGTGGGGTTATGAAAGTCAAGCGTCATTTTTATTAATTTATTTATAACCCGTCACCTTCATTCAGCAGTAGCGAATGTAGTAATCTCATTCGCCTTCCAGGCAGATGGAATAGAGGAGCTTCAGCTCCAACCCAACAAAGAGATTTACTAGAGGGTAATTGCTTTCGAAGTCGTGGCAAAATGCAAGTGAACACGTGGCCTCGACTACTGGCAGTGTGAACACCAGTGGGAACAAACACCATGGAGATATAGCCAGTAGGTATCCGGCATAACTCTCTGTCTCCATCAACCTGACACTGGATAACAATAATGAACCATATAAACCATAAACCATATAAATCCCAATAAGAAAAATCTAGTAAACGTAATAAAACCTTCTATAGGTGGTAGAGCTACTGCAGCTCGCCGGGAGGATGATTGGTTATCCTAAACCGCCGGGAAACAGCGTGTTCTTCATATCTTGCGTTTTGATTGGTAAGGGTAGAGATACTTTATCAGGCTACTTGCTTTAAATGCAATTATTATAATAGATTACTTGGAATCTCGGACAGAATTTCTGGGATATCATTTTAGAACTTTTATAAAAGAGTAAGTAGCAGTCCCAGTTTTTGTAAATACCTATGATCAAGAAGCCCTCTTGGCCGTTTGCTACATTTACCATAAAAAAAATCACCCAATTAAATACAAACCGAAGTGCTGTAAAAGTTTAATGTTAATTCAGGCAGTTTCAAGTGAAATAACTACACAACTCAAGCTAACTTGCACGTCGTAACTTTGTAATGATCTGAGCTAACTTTTTACGTTTTATTTTTGTTATTCTACCGTTTGAGGTAATGAGTGGAAAGATTTTTGTAACGGCAATTGATGGTTATTAAAAATCTTAAGGCTGGGTTCCATATTTTTTTAAGGTAGAAACCTTTTTATGTACATGATTCAAAATGCAATATATTGGTTAAATTTTATTTTATCGACAAAATATAGTACAAAGAATAAAAGAAATTTAAACAATAATGCCCTCCATTTTTTATCATGTAAGAAAAGTATAAAGATTACTAATTGACATAATAATACAATGACGTAAACATAGTCGCGGGTAAATCAAAAGGAATAGAATAGAACAGAACGCGATTTACCAATCCATCTACGATTCGAAGTAATGGAGAGATTCCCTTAACCGTTCAACGTGCGAGCTACGTAGGTATACGAAGGGTTAGTAGCCTGTGAAAAACTGATGCATGTTCCGTCAATCTACTGATGGATATTTCCGATTCAGATGGAACTGAATACCAGCCACTTTGCCACTCAATATCGTGAAAAGTATCTGAAAGAAAGATGAATAGGTAGTGAAATAACATTGGAACTATTACCGACTGTTTTTAGATTGTAGGCTTGTTAAAACCGTTATTAGTTACAACAAAATAAATTTGTCGTCACTTTTACGAAACAGCTCCGGTTTTATAAATAAAATTCGAAATCGTCGGTGCAGCAAATTGTGTCATGCTAACATTGTTAGTATTTCAAAACCAAAGCTAGTCTAGCTGGCTAAATTGTAGACGATTGTCTAAATTATAGAAGGTACCAAATGGAACTTTGTAAAGAAATCCTTTGTATATAAATACAAAAAAAGGTAAAGGTAAAGGATTTTTTATTTGAATCTTCCAAGGAAAGGGTATCGAAGAAAAATATATCGAACCCAAATATTATTTTGCATATAGTTACAATGTTTCTGTTATTATGCTAATTTGAGTATTCTTAATTGGCATTTTATTAGGTATGCCATATTCAAATTCAGGGCTACGGAGTGACGGGCATTCATAATTATTCTTGTATTACACATTTTATAGTAAAATTTCAAGGAATGAAAAACAATAGATACTCAATGTAATGAGATAAAATGTAGAATTTTCTTAAGTACGTGAGTTGCAAAGGTTTCTTTGAGTTTGAGTTCCTTTTTGTGTTTGTATAATATCGGTATGGCTTCGGACTTACAGCGCGGAGAAAGAATATAATTTTCTTTCACTAAAAGCTTACTCACGCGGCCGCAAAATAAGAAAGAAATAATGTAAATATCAATGAAGAAAAGTAAACTTTGTTATTGTAGAATTTTATGACTAGATGGTAGAGCTATTGTAGCTCGCCCGGACCTTACCGTCATTCTCTTAACTTACCAACTCTTAAGAGAGTATCAATCTCACCGTAGGCCCCTTACATGGCCTTTCCGGAATACAACCTCTTCTGGACCAACAAATAACCATGCTATAATATTAAGTTTAAAATAACACAATAAGGTTACAATTAAATTTACAATAATAATATGATACCTTCTACGAACGAAATAAACTTAAAAGTATTTTTACAACCAGAAAAACACTATTCAAATAAAACGTCAATTAAATCTGATTTATTTCTTTTTAAAAAATACAAAAGACACCACCCGAGGGACTGAGTTGTTTTAATCCATATAAAAATGAATTTCCGTCGAACCGCGCACTCGTACAAATCCCCAATTAATCTTGTGAATACGATTTGTATTTATCGTAACAGTAAACGATTTATTCCACTCACTTATTAATTTTAATTTTGATAAAATATCACGAACACCGGTTTACTGGCGTTAACGATAATTAACTTTAACAGGCTGTAATTATGGAAATCCTTGCTATTAGTATATCTGTATTCATTACGGTCATTTGTTTAGATAATAATACTGTGATTTAGATTTCGTTTCTGAAAAATTTACGAAAACCAAAATGTATTTTGCCCTACAAAAATGTCAAAATCCATTAATTTATCCATAGAAAAGTTAGAATGCATTAAGATATGATCGATTTACCTTTTATTATTTTGTCGATTAAAATTAGTAGCTACCGCAAATAAACTCATATAATACCACAAATTGCGAGAACCTTCTTCAAAAAGATTACATCAAGATATATGCTTTAGAAGACATAAAACCACAAATTGCTCTTACCCACATAAAACTCCCGAGTTTCAAGACTTACTTCTAGAGTTATAAGATCTCGAATGAACATTTTAATCCAAGGTGAGATAATGCGAAGCGTATAAGTAACTTTGAAGGCAGAGAGTTCCGAACTCAATAAACTTGAGTTATGACTCTTCCAAAGATTTATGTCTATGAGATGGGATGTGATCGTTAGGCTGTAAGTAAAGACGGTAAAAACTTCTGATGCTGTAGATGGTGATATTTTTACCAACAGTTAAAATGCCAGGATAAAAACAGGATAAATGACAGGATTGGCTCAAATAATTCTGAGTCTTAAGTCTGTCCAAAACGTACTAAAATCATAAGTCTACTAACCCATGAGGAAGACTACAAAGCTAAGCAAAAGAAGTAGTCGGACATTAAACGTGTGCATATTTAAGAACATTAGAAGTCGTTGAATATAGAATAGAGGACTCAATAGTATCCAGACAAATTAGTACCCGGTCAAGTATTTGTAGACCTTAATTAGACCCAATGGTTATCTACTTAAGGCCGTATCAAGCGCATTAAAAAAACTATCAAAGGCTTTGTCTCTGTATCTGTTACGTTACAAAACACAACAACAGCATGAAACGTATACAAAATTATCTTTTGATTTAGTATCTGCGTGTGTAATATAATGTCCTCGGCCGTAATTTAATTTTCTACGCATATCTTTTCATACGTTTCATGTTTCAGATTAAAATCTTTTGATGTTACAAGCGAGTATAACAATCACAATTGAATTATAATAATACGTTGGCAAACATACAAGAATATTGGAACCGGTTTCCAACGTTACCATAATAATATAACAATCCCGCTTTTATCCCAAAGAGCCACCCAAGTGGCACAAACTGACTACTTCAAAGCGTAGTAAACTATCGACGTATACTCATTTGACTTGCTTCCTTCCTATTTATCTATTTATACCATGATGATATCGCAACTAAATCATTTCTGTACATTGAAAAATTTCAACATAATTATCGTTTTAGGCCGCTTGTAGACTTCCGGTTCTTGCACCGGACACCGGACCGTTGTTTTTTTCGTGGCTTTTTCGCCGGACATACATCC
>DWIY01001144.1:0-10681 GCA_018248615.1 Erynnis brizo brizo
AAGTTATACTTATGAATTAAATAATGAACATGTTTTTGCAGTATTCAATGACATTAAAATTTATATTGCTACGGTTGAAACAAATTAAATTGGATCATAAAGGACGATGGCCGACGCAAAATAAAATGAGACTTAAATTTAAGCGACCACGCGACACCGGTCGAGATTAAGTTAAGCGAACATTAAGAGCACAAATGATTAGATACGCCTGGCATTAACTTTGAGATTGATTTTTTAACAATATATGTATGTGTATAAATTTAGCAAGTAGCAAACAAACATACAAGACCAATGATGGACAAATATCTATCTACATACAATCTCGTATTGGACCGAATAATGATAAAGTGTTAGATTGGATATTATGTAAGGGTTATTAAACCTAACTTAATAGCAGGTAGCCGGCGGTAACAGAAATAGTAACACATAAATTAAAAACCTCAGAGGAACAATAGATAAACAGTTCTACAATCCTACTTTATTTGAGGTGAACACCATAAAAGAAGAAGAAGAAAAACTATTTATCCATCCTTAGCCCCATGATTAGCAAAGCAAGGGAAGGAATATCAAATAGTGTCTCTTCTGAATTTAAGGTTGGATATTGTCGGTGGCTGCAGTGGCCACTTAACATCAATTGCCTCAATTATTTACTATAAAAATAAAATTTACAACTGCACCCTGCATTCATTTTAATTTTTTAATACAAAAAACTCGGTCTTTCTGTCTTACAATGCTACATCTCATTTATTTTCTCGCCTGATTTATATTATGTAGAAATGCAAAGCTATAAAGCCTGGTCTACAGTCTGTGTACATAAATATATGTATAATGTTTCTTTTGTTTCGTCGTTCGTAATATCTTTTAATAGTCTTTTGTTTATTTTCAGAATTGAGATTATAATAATATTGTCAATGAGTTTTAAATGAGTTTTGTTATAAAGCTTACAAGACGAACATGTTACAACTAATATAATTTTTTTCAAGATGAAGAAAAAAAAGGGTAGACCTTTTTTTTCTCCTAGCCATGAGGGGTCTTCTCAAAAGAGACGTTAAGAGTATCGTACTACGCTACTGCAATGCTTATTGCTGAAAAATAGGCTAATGGCAGTGGCCAATTTATGTTCTTTCACTCAAACCACTCGTGAAATTAACTTCTCACGGATTGATAATTTCCTCAAACGCAAAGGACTGCTTCTATATTGTGTCTATGGTTTCACAAATATATCTACAGTCTAATTAGTCAACAGGTCCTGTGGTTAAAACTATCAAGAGGATAACAAATATCAAACACCTGAACCCAAAAGATATAAACTTCAATTTGTCCGTTTGATAACAGCTCTAAATTGTAAACTAGGTGATAATATAGATTACAGGGGACCGGCTGCTATTATACACTCCGCAGTAAAAGCACTGAAGTGTTGTTTTAGGACTATCCTACCTCGAACATTAAACAAGGGCGATGTATTCATTGCAAATGACCATACCCTTATCATAGTAAAGCTGGTTATGGTAAGGCTGGTTATCGATGTTCGTACAGAAATGGCTCAGTTATATTTTTCAGGTAAAGAGGGTTTTTGGAAATTTACAGGGTTCGAAAATTCTTCATTAATTTGTCTCTCCCTTTGTAGATACTGTATACCTACTCCAGTACTTATTTGTGACGCCGTTACTTGTGTGTCTAGCTGGGTCTAGACAAAAAATATGTTTAACTGCATTGTAGGTACTAAATAGTACCAGTATTAACGGTAGGTGACCACTTACTATCAAGTGGTCCGATTGCCTGTTTTCCTGCTCTTCTTATAAAAAAATTACCAGTTTCGCAAAGTAAACGTAATAGTAAAGCTAAATGTTTTAATGAACTGCAATCCAACAAAACAATTAAAAGAGAACGACCTAAATCAGGTTTAAACCGTTAGCTGTATTGAAAACGAGTCTACAATTTATTGAGATCTAAGAGATTAAGCTTCTTTTGGTTTCCTTAATACAGAATATTTTTAATTTAATAAATGAAATAAAGCCTAAATGTAACAACGAGGTACCTAACCGTTCCTGATTAAATTCGGGTCGGGACAAATGTTTGAAGATAAACATGTCAGGTAACAATATTGTTACAACGTGTTGTGAATTGTTTATACCAAATCACACGGTACCTACCCTAATAACGGCAGATCTGTTAAATACTAGAGATGGGGAGTCTTTTGAAAAGATCGATTTTTTTCGATTTTGTTTATGATTTGCACTTATTACTAATAGCTATTGATTGATTGAGTTTGAATATCATATGATCCTACAAAATCTTTAACAGCATCATATTATTATCTTTAACTGAAATTATAACTTAAATATACGTATATACGAATACCTAGCTACATCTAGCGAGCTAAATAAGCATAACCTAGCGAGAAAAATCTTTTTTTAGGTAAATTATCTAATTTAGGTATATTAAACTTCAAAACAGAATAAAATAATCATGAGATTACAGTAACAGAATTTTAATCAAACTAAGGAAATTATCACTGGATTGATATCAATTAAAAATATCAATATTGGAGCCCAAAAATCGGTTCCATGATTTATCGATTCTAGATCGAATCCCTATTAAATACACAAGTTGCTCAGCTGCCGTAAATGCGTTCAGCAAACTCGGCACCGGCTAATCGGATCGACCTGCGAGTTGCCGCGAGCGCCGTAAACACCGTCCACTTTATTATCTGCGCCAGATTTAACAACCGCACCCTATAGATGTTACTCACTATATCTTGCCTTCGGAAGCTTCGACGATTATCCTTCATTGGATCAAGTAAGTGGTAAAGCAATACCTACTTAAAATTTCGTTTGGATTTGTTTTAGTCCTTAAGTAAATAACTCACGTTTCTTGATTACTAAATAGTTAGGGTCTGATAAGGTCGACTTGTGAGTTGCCACGAGCGCTATAAATACCGTCCACTTTATTATCTGCGCCAGATTTAACAACCGCTCCCTAGGCGAGACGTTACTCACTGTAACTCGCCTTCGGTAGCCTCACCGCTTCGTCTGGTCCAATAGCTGATGTTTAAAACAATCACGAAAATAATGTTTAGTGAGTGTTTCTTCAGTTTAGCGCATTAGAGACTTGCGGTAATGTATTAAAAACTTTTGCTTGCACTTGAAATATTTCCTTACATTATTTTTATTATTTGAACCAGAAACTCATTCGACAAAAAATTCTGAATTATAAAAATTCTGAATTATAACAATTCTTCTAATTGTTCCTTATTGTGGTCAATAGAAATTTAGCTTAATTTTGAAAGAATTGTTTTGTAGACAGCGTACTTTCATCATTAATTTATGATGTCAATTGGCGCATGCAATTAATTCAACAAGTAAAAAAAAACAATAGAAATACGAGTAGGTAACTTGAAGTTGTTCAACTCCGTAATAAATCAGTTCTGAGTTCGAAACGAAAATGAGAACTAAAGAAACTGCAATACTAAACAAAAGTGATATGATCTCCGTCAGTCGCTTAATTGAATCGCGTGTCAGGCCGTGATATATGAGTAGAGGCGCCGCCGACCCGGACCCAACGATTAATCCCACATAAACAATTCTGGAGCACCAATTTATATGAGATTAATTCAGTGAATCGAACACTCGATTCATCTGTACTTTCGCCGATTTAAATTGGAGACAAGTCAATTATTACAACTCAAACGATACTTAATGATTTCATTTAAATCGTCCCCGAGCGATTGATTTGCCTTAATAAGAACCGGTTTAATCTTATTGGAAAACTTTTTGCATTCCGCGTTGTACTTGCGATTTGAAGAGGGCTTAGTTGGTGTTGTTTTCTCAAAGGATCTAAAGTTGCTCGACGCAAGTTGAAGTGAAGTCTGTCGTCAACTTTTACAACCTGTTCCTTAATAGACGTTAAGTTTTCTTAGTATGTACCTAGTTATAATTTATTATTTACTTTTCAATGTTGCATGAATAGGTCGTCGCTATTTTTGTACTCTGGAACTGCAGGTGGTTGGTTATAAATTAAAATTTGACCTTCGAGGGTTTTTTGTTCAATGCAATAATACATTATGGATTTATACAACGTCATAGTAGCTACAGGAAAAATAAAAATATTACAGAATTTGTTGTGGAAAATTGGTTAAAAATTTGGTAATTCGCTTTCGTGCTTTTTAAAACGAGTACGTAACAATTAACGATGTTTTTCTTTATTTTATTTCTTCCTTGTATATTATATCGCTCTTCATTCCTACTTTTTTCTCTTACTTCTTTTTTTTAATAAAGAAAGAACTTTACTCAAAATAATTACTGGCTACTTGACTGCTGATAAAGTGATGGTGGTGATCTTTTTCTGTGGCGATTCAGCAAAATTTTTATCGACACGAGTACCTACCCCGCAGAGTGAGTGTATTGGCGGGTATTCGTAGGACTTAAAGTTTACTTATGTCTCGTAATGACACGAGACATAAGTAAACTTTAGTCTAATATTTGAGAAGTTAAAGTGTAGTTCTCCGTTTAGTCTAGTATAAATAATTTTTATAACGCCAAATCAATGAACCATGAATCTGAACACTACTCACAATATCTGGCAAAAAAAATTAGATATGTACTTACATTAAAAAAACACTTGATTTAAAAAATAAAACTTGAGAGTCGCTGCCCTCAACCGATTCGCAATAAAATAAGTGACAACGTATGGCAATCCATCTCATTGATCCCCTTGCATGCGTCTCAGTCAGCGTTGAGCTGGGGATTTACCACTATGGGGCGAGGGTGTGGGGCAATATGGGGATGAAGGCCGGATTACGATGAAGGTTATTGAGAAAAAAAAACGTGCTACAATGTTCGTTAAAAAATATACAGTTCGTTTAAATTTGGAATACTTTATTTTTTTATACAACGAAAAACCAGACAAGCAAACGGGCCACCTGATGGTAAGTAGTCACCATTGCGTTGCCTATTAACACAGGGAACTCCAGGAGAGCCGCCAGTGTGTTGCAAGCTACGGAGGAGTTCTCTTTTTATGCCTTTCTTAAGGGATAGGATGTCATAGCCCCATTAAAAATATAAATAAAGAAATAAAAAAATAAATTTAAACTTTGTTATTATTCGACATTTTGGTTAAATAAAAAAGTATAATCTAATAAATAATAATAATCTAAAAAAAATAATAGTAATAATTTAAAAGAGAAGAGACGTGTCTGTTTCCTTGCATTGAGTCGGGTAATGAGGGTCGATACGTTTAGAAGAAAGGCTCTTTGTAATAAAACAATACCTATGTGTATTGGTAGGTATAGAGATAAAATTACGTAAAGGAAATTACATGTGTTCCACATAAATATCTATAATATCTATACCCAACAAACCCTTTAAACAAAAATTGAACGAAATAAGTATTCTTAAAACAAAACTTATAATGACCAAACTACCCAATGCCTCACATCACAAGTAACATATTATTATTTATACATACTGTTCTAAGCTCACTCAAACGAATGTCTAATAGAAACAAATATCTAATAGAAACGTTAGTATGTGTAATGTGTCGTAAAGCAAATGAAGTTTGTATGTAAAGAGTAACCCTGTTTGGCTAAATCGCTATTAAAAGAGCATCAAGAAAGCCGGAGTGGCGGTAAGACGACTACACAAACATGCTGCGTAAAGTTAATTAACAGTATGAGGCCTATGGATAGGGTAACATTTAAGTTGCATTTCAAAAGAAATTCCTGATTTTCAAACGATTTGAAATCAAATAATCACGTGCCTTCTAAATAAAAGAAGATTCATTTAAGGTGCATTACCTACAGCTGTTAGCATTTTCTAGTCTAGTTTGACAGCTAAAAGCTTCTGCTTCAAGTCTGCTTCAAGGTCACGTTGACCTGTTGATATTAACTGCTATTGATTCGTCACTTCGGATTGTCACTGACCATGGGCATTCCTTTTTATTCCTTTTTGACGACCTGATTGCCTCGTGTGGTGTCGTGATCCTCGTGATCAGCGGCCCATGTCGCTTAATCTAAATGAAGGTATGCTAAATAGTACAAGACGGAAAGCTACAGCAATGTGCGAAATCACATTCATCCGAACGAACCATAAAGCATATAAGAAATGCATTTGTGTACCCATTTCTTCCATTGAATTTCCAGCACGTCCGTTCAACTGGAAGAGTATGTCGATCAATGTGAAACTTAGTTTAGTTTTGCTTTCCAGCCGGAGAGGAATAGTTTATTTCTTCTGTTTTTCTTGAAATAGAGTTTTGGAAAAGCTGGAGTACCTACCCGTTAATTAGAAAACTATCTTGTACTGCAATGTCATGCTTCTGGCAGACAAGAATATGTGTTTTCCTTATCATTCGTCATTATATCCAGCTTATTGTTAGACTCGTGGTTATCCTAATAATGCCAATAAGTAAAGCTTTTTGCTCTGCCTCATACGTTGGTAAATTGAGACGTTCTTGTCTAAATTGTAATGTAATAATAGTTTTGTAGTATATGTAATTATATTCCCATTTTCATTCCATTACCTAAGAATATGTTTCTTAGTTTGCGTAAACATCTTTATGTAAGGTCGGGTTACTAATTTTATTAGACTTTTACGCATTGCAGAGTTTGGCCCCACTTTTCAAATTAAACATAACACTTATGTTTACATTATATTTTCATAAGAAAAAAATACTGTAAATATTAGTATTATTATATGGCTTCTGTATGTCATTATACAATAATAACATTCTACCTTACCCAGGTAGAATGTTATTATTGTACTGGGTACATACTGGGTAAATTCTACGAGGGTAAATGTGGTCGCATTACATTTTTCTAAGAAAAGCGTGCTTTAGTCAACAGTTTCGTCGCATCCTTCGTTCCAAGCTGTGAATATACGCCTCTTTATTTCACCCGTATTAAGACTACTCGCTGAGTGCAACGACGACTCTTTACACTCCACTACTTTCAGCAGACTCTAGTACATAACACAATTCTTTTCAGTGCAAATATACACCTTGTACACTTGTCTACATTTATTAATTTACTATTGAAAGGACAGTAATATTTTGGATTTAGTTTCATCAAAGAGTGAGGAGAGACACGCGATCCGAAGTGGAATATAGTGGAGGTTGTAACCATCATATAAATATCTTGTATTACAGCCAACAAATAGAACGAATAGACTTTAAACATAACTCTTTTCACTCGTCCAAGTGTAGCTCAGCAACCCCTTTTAAGGCTGGTACATTAGGTACATATTCGTCTAACATGAGAATTTCATGTCAATATTTTCAATGCCTTGTTTTATCCATGTGTATATAAGGATACTGACTGTATAGAAATTCATACTTGGAGAGTGTGAATTTGTATTTTAATTATATTTTTGGGCTTACTTGAAAGAACATTTTGCAATTTTGCCATTTTTTGTTGTGGTTATATTCAATTGATTTTTTTTCTTTTTAGTTCTAATATAGAACTCATCCCCTATAAAACAACATATTTCAGAAATTTCTAAAGTACTTTTGAATGAAACTACAATTAACCCATATTCGTGCAAATAAATGTTCTCTTTTCTTTTCATAATTCCAGAAATAATCGATTTTTTACCTCTAATTTATGCTCAAAGAAGGAAGTTTCATCTCTCTATTTGTGTACCTAGTTTTATGGGTGGCCAATATATCAATAGTTCTGCGACAAACAGCAGAATTTTCTATAGTATAATCCACTTAATCAGTGTCGGTCGGCTAGTGATCCATCTGAAGCCGCCCACATTACCGATACTGATATTCGATACTGCGTGGAATGAGAAGCTGCGAGCGCCAGCCGATGCGAACTTAGCATTATCAGAAATCTACCTATGTTTAAAATAAAAATCTACAGAATAAAAAGAAAATGATTAAAAACCATAATCAAGATAAGAAATATTTAAAAAAATGTAGCAAAGGGTTCGAGATCAAATCAGATCAAGTCAAGTCGAGGTCAAGATCAAGACTCTCTCGTCGATTTATTAGGTAGATCTGATTGATAATTTTGATAATTGAAGCTAAGAGTTTCAATATTTTTCAAGCTTTTATCACATTTCAAGATATCGTGTCTATATCACTAGTTAATGATAATCAAATTATATGCAACCTACGCAATAGGTAGGTAGTAATATTTTAAAACAAAATGGCATTAAAATAAGGACTATTGAATATTTCTTCTTTGGAAAATATCTTTCGATAGCTATCTTTTAACGGATCAGATTTATCAGTGCATTGTCTACTTTATCTGCACGAAAAGCTAGATATTATGAGACACGTTTTCTCTACAGGTGATTAATTTAGACTTGTAACGAATATTCGTTATTCAGCCTACTTGACTATTTTTATCATACTCACCGAATAACATAACACAACACCGAATATAACATAACACCGAATATTTAGTATTTGGTCGAATACCTTGTGTTGTTATTGAGTACTTGTTATAAGTCTCGGCTGCGGCAAGTCACGGGAATAAGCTGTGTTTTTAATTACTTCAAAAATAAACATTGTAAGAAATTGCATTTAAATTGGTACATGTATTTTGTACATATTATTGTTTACTTGAACAAACTTGCGCTTTTGTTTTTTACATGCGAATAGTTTTTAATGGTGTTTAGATAATAAGTTAGTGATAATAATAAATAAAAAACTAACTAGCGACCTAAGACTATGAAAACCGTAAGATTTTTTTGAGATAATCGCATAGTACAGTAGAGTAATATTATTATCATGATTCAGATTTCTTACATATCCGTATTATAATGTCACACTTACGTACATGCACCTTTCGCATCGCAAGATTATGTAAATTGTATTTGATATGCTTCTCGCCGTGCCATTTATTAACATTTAAGTACCTCACGGCCGCACTCAGAGACGTTATTTAACTTTAATGTTCATTAACAAAAAAATAATCGTCTTTATTCTGACATAAGTGTCATCTATAATTACTTAAGGGACCATTAACGTTAATGAATGTCTCTGAGTACGGCCGTTAGTCACGTCAAGTGTACAAAATGTTTTTGTAATTTTTGTGAAGTGAACTATTTTATCCAGCAACATTTGAAAGAAATATTTGGAAAATTTGTATACGTATTCGTAGGTCCGTAACGTTTGCGTATTCAGAACGCGAAAAAACTATAAGTTCGGAGAGGTAGGCCGATAATACGGATTTCGTATTACAGTATTGTATTTCTCGTGATGGGCCCGGTAATGGGCATAAATATCGGTATCAGGAATGTATCGCCGGCGGCCTGAGTCAGAGCACCTGCCCGTTGCGTATCGCTCGCAATATCAGCGACCAACCCGCATAAATATCCGCGATGTTTCAATTTATATTCATGATATTAGTAAGTCAGATGGAATGCACGTCACATTTGATTTCCTTTGTTGCCGAAATATCGAAATAAATATGAAATGCGCATTGTATTATGGAACGTACATTATTTGCTTTTTGCATTGTACTCTCTTGAGTTACAAAACATTCAAAAAAAGAATTTTTTGAATGTATTACCGATCTTGGCATATCCTTATTTTTAATACATGTTCATAATATATTATTATTAAGTCACATGAAATGTCGATATAAATATAAAATTAGCTCATTTACCTTACACATATATTTAAGTTCCTTTTTGTGTTTGTATTAAAAAAATCCGGATTTATTTAGAAATTCAAAAGTATTTACATAGTTATCTGCTTTACTGCCAGGCATCACTGATCCTTTAATATCCTCATAAATATCAAGTGAAAAGCAAGCTGTATTATCGACTGACGTAGTTTCTGAGCTCTACTTTTGCATTTGCTTTGACAAAAATATCCAACAATTTTGATGAAATTATTATATAACAGCTGTTTCATACGTCACCCTATTATATCCCTAATATTTAATAAGATCTAATTAGTCAAATTTAATTTAAGCTAATCTGTAGCTATAGTAATTCCATATTCGTCACCACCATTGTTACACCAATTTTATATTTTTAATGTAGTATTAACTTAACAACCTCAATATTAGTGATGTTTATATAATTATATACCTATTCAAGCAAGAGAGTAAATTACATTTAATTTCCTTTGTTGTTAAAGTAAACATGAAACGCACGTTGTATTATCTCCCTTATTTACTCTGTCTGTAGTTTTTCATTTGCAAGTAAAAAGTAAATAAAAAACAACCAACACATTTGTTTTCCTAAATACGCCTTTTTATTTGCGAAGTACGGTATGACGCGTCGACGCATTTATGAAAAGGCTTTGGATTATTCTTCCCTCTGGATAGAATTATTTTTTGCTTGTTTATGAGGAAACGGTAAATCTATTCAGGTACTTTTGTATAACATAAAAAGTTTTAGCTTTTACGTTTTTTAAGTTCCGTACGTCGTTTTTAAATTATTTTGTTTAGTAACTTATTTTAGCATTCATGAAAAGTTTCCTGTCGTTTCTTAATAATAAAGTGTATTTAAATTGTAGATGGTTTTTTTCTTTTAAAATGGCTTATAAAGGTCCTGTATATTGATTTAATTTAAAATCCATTTACGAAAAATCCTTTAGTATTAATCCTTACCTAAATAGAGCTATGTAATAAACAGTTACATACGTAGATGGGTAAGGCCGTAGATTTTGCCACTTTTTGAAAAAAAAAGTGTCCTCGATTTAATCTCTTTATAAAAACAGAAGT
>DWIY01001145.1:0-10679 GCA_018248615.1 Erynnis brizo brizo
TAAATTAAGAAGTGATTGCATCGCTAATTGCAAAAGGTCCCACAACTAAGTTATTGCTATAATTTTTGTCTTGACCATCGTTTTTATTTCATCAAATGAAGTTATTTTAAAACTTTTTAAACTACTTAATTTTAGCAATGTAAATTTAAATGTAATTTTACCTAAAGTAATTTAGTTTTTATCAAAACTTTGATTTTATTTGAGTGTAAGTAATGTATTTGATAAATAATAATAGGTAAAGATAGACATAAGAAATAGGTATATTTTGTTTTTATTGATGATTAGAAAAATAACAAAACAAACTTTTTTGTGCAATTCCTTATCTTTGACTCACACAGTCGTTTGCTTAATCATCCAAAAAATTATACATTCATGTAAAAATTAACCTTTGGCTAAGATAAATATTTGTTTTATTTTTTGACCTTTTACCCAGTTTGATTTATTGTTATTGCTATAAAAATCTATTTCTATAAAAAGATAGTATGTAAATTAATGCTTTTAATTGAAAAAGTTTGTAGCAGCAGCTAATTTGACTTAAATTTAAACTTTTTCTGGACTATAACGGATCTGTAGGTTATAAATATTTATTTTCGAAAGTAGATTTTTAGGCTTCCCGTTATTATATCATTAGATTCCGTCACTTAATCATAATCAACTAATCTTCATCAAATTTAGTACCAATTTAATTGATTACGCCGATTAACTATTGCAAAATTTAAATAATAATTATTTTTTTAAAATTAAATTATTATTGAAAAAATATAAGTTAAGTATGATTTTCATACACTTCCTCTCCCTTCATTCGCAGTCTTACATGCTGTTCTGATAAACCTAAGAACAACTTACAACCAATGCCTTGCTTAATGGCAAAAAGTGTTTGGTTATGGAACATGTGACATAAGAGCAACCGACAACCACAGACAACCGTATAAAAGTAACTGGAGTCATACGAGGTGACGACACTTGCATAGAAATAGTATGTTGTATAACCTCAGTTATAGGCTGAGCAGTAAAAGACAATTATCTAAGTAACTAAAGGCATTGTAAAAGATTTTTTGTCGTACATATTATAATGTGAATAGGGCTTCACGAATGCGAACCAGTCCGCATTAGAACATCGAGGTTCGTATGTTTCAGGCCAGGCCTCTTCCTTTTAGGAACTGAAACTTGAAATAGGGGAAGGCCTACCACCAGTGGATCATACTAGTTCGCTCCGCAACTCGTATAGCAGCATGTTTTTTTTGTTCAGGTGAACATCTTAGTCCTCGTGAGTAGTAAAGCAAACCATACAAAAGATTTTTCTTCTCCATTTAAGGTTGGATGCAGAAGTCCCTGGGCTGCAGTGACTTCTTAACATCTGTTGGCATGGCCATTTGCTCAATTATATTAAAAAAATGAAAAGAACCCTGCTGCATAGCTGAAGATGACTGGTCTACTGAACAGGTTGCATCAGCCGATGCGTCGCGTGCCGCCGTAAAACTCGTAGCGTCAGGTTGGTGGGGTGAGTCGGTCCAAATGGCTGATGAAATCCACAGAACCATTGACTATTTGCTTGTCTTTGTAGATTTTCTAAAACAATAGTCGGATGAGCTGCTGTGAAGTGTTTTAACACCGGAGCCAAGACAGAGGCTCTAATAGGTTAACCTAAACATGCAAATATTTTATTTCGTCTTTTATGAATTATGCAGCGTCTTAGCGTTCAATTAAATTAAGGTATTTCAATTCGGTTTTTAAATTGATGTGATGAAGATAAATTTTATGGGTTTCTATGATTTGTAATATTAGTTTAGTTATTTTAAGTCTTTGGTGTTGTTATTAATGTAACATTCTTAGTAGGTACAGAACGGCGGCATAGAACTGACGGTCTTCAATAAAGGCGTCTTATGATGTTAGTGATACTAATTTACGAATTTCCTAACAGTAGAACTCATATTTTTCTTTCATAATATTGTCAACATCGCTTATATTATTACCAATTCAAACGACTAGATCATGACTAAATATGCAAAGCTTACATGTTCCTTGTCAGGTTACAATGTGCTTATCAATTTTAATCTCCGAACAAAATTAATAAAACCTGTAGTTTTAATTTGTTATCATAAGACGATAAGTTTATCACCAGTAGCTTATCATGTCTGAACCCATCCCGAAGGTGACAACGACCTACTATCTAAACCGGGGTTCATTGTCGTCTACAGATGACCACATTATTGCCACACATGAGCTGTAAATCAAAAGATTAACAGAATATGACATATTTACAAGCATGAAACTGAGGTTGTGATCATTAGTAAGGTACCGCATATTACCTTGAAAAGAAGCAAGTTATGTGCTTCAACAGTAAGACACTGACTTCTTTTTTCTTGTATTATTTTTCTTGTAAATGTTACAAAACTTAAAAAAAACATCGCAACGTTAAATGCAAGTTGTTCACGACGGATGGTCAAAATTTGGTGGATACAAAAGACTTAACTTGGACTAAGAAGAAGGATCTCTACTTAAATAACAAAATTTACAGAAACGAATCACAAAGTAATCTAGAAATGAAATAAAATGTACCTTATTACAATCCTACGGATAAATCATCTGTTTAAAGTAGATAAACATGTTTGTTTACGCTTCAAATGTTTAAAAAATATAAATTCTATGACTAAGTCTTTATCTGAAGTTGACTTATTAAGACAACAGAAGGTACGATAACACGAACTACCAAATATAATCGATCACACTTAATACAGAGCAAACAATAACACGATATAACACCAAAATTGATAACGATATTGTACTCTATTGCTTTGAAATAAGGTTTAGTTTAGACTAAATATACCTTATTTTAACTCAATGCTGGTTGGTAGTTGCATCATCTGTGTAAGAGCAAGTTCAAGGGCAATTAAGACAATTTTTTGATATTGGAATCGATAACCTCTACAGTTAAACAATGTACAGTAATGGATATTAACGGTGCCCCAGACACAAGACAAACGAATAGCTTATGGGGACAGGAATATAAAATAACTCTCATTAAAATTCAATGCAATAGAATAAATTTTAGATACATAACGACACTATTTAACATACGGTAGGTACCTACATGACATAAAATTTATATTAAACGACTAAAATCAATCAGAAGAAAAAGCGATTTACAAAGGCAGATTTTTAAGACGAGTAAGAATTTCAATCTGATTTAAATAAATTAAAAAGGATTGAAACTGGTTCAGGACAGGTATGTTTTGATTAGATTCAAACTTAAATTGATTCGAATCAAATTATAAATTTATTTTTATAATTTTAAAGTAAAATGTTCTTGTTTTTAAAGTACCATATAAACATACGAAAATGAACTCAAAATCGGTATGGCTCTGAATACGCAAAAGATTCAATATACGGTGATTTACAAATAAAGATATAACACATGCAGCTAAGAACCAGATAATAGAGAAAGCAACAGCTTCATTAAACAATGTTTAAGAAATGAACACTGATAATTTATGAGAGTCATGACGTCATGCACGTGTATTGATAACTGACTTTGTTGCATTTGATAGTGTCTCAAAACGTCATTTTTCTGCCAATGCTCAATGCGTCCTCAATCCATACTTGCATCATGTGAGCGACAAGTTCAAGGGTAAGGTAATCGATTCTCGATGTTTTTACAATTTGCAGCAAGGAAATCTATTTAACAGGTGACTGCACTTCATTAAATGATTATGAGAAATAATAAAAATGAAACGCTGATCGAGTCTCTTTTAAATTCGCGAACGGGTAGACCGATATTTTACACCGACCGAAAATTTTAAAAGATTTTGAGGAAAATTTTCAAAATCAAATGCTTGCTACTTTCTGTTTGTCGGGTGAGCGACAAAAAGTAGTGAAAAATAAAGTCTTGGAAAGTAATTTTACCAAATATAAGATTTTTTAATTTAATGAATCATTTTATTGGTTCTTTTTACAGTTGTTTCTCTAATAAGCAAATTGTTTTACTCATAAACATATAATAATTTTTTTTAATTATTTAAAATAAATTTTGATTTTACAGTCATTTTATTAAGCTGGAAACCGTTAGATTTTCATGATTTTCAAAATTCACGTGTTTCAAACGAGTGACATAAGCCTAATGTTATGGTAGTAGCGTCAACAAGATCAAGGTTAATTGAGCAGTTTTAATGACTTCGCCAAACCTGTTTGTCCTTACAATTTTCCAGTTTGCTTTATTGATTCGATGTTGGTCATTGAAACTTTCGGTGTTTTTACCGTTTAAAGGTTTTGCAACACCGGTGACTCATGTTGGTGAGAGATTTCCGTTCAACGTTTTTCAGTCAATTTTTTTTATGATTTGTTATATCGATAAGTTGATCGATACTATCCGTGTCTGGTTATTGCTTAAGTTTAACATATTTTCTCATTGCAGTCTCTATTTTCACTGCAATTTCTAACCATATCAAAATTTTTAGACTGTACTGAACGTACTTGAAGGAATTTTACATTAACTAGTACAGTCACTTATCATTTTAAAACAAACGATAAAATTTAAATTAACACACTTAGATTAGGAAACCTAGGCTTTGGTAGAAAAATCGATAAAGATGTTGATGATTTAATTATGAAGATAGTAGATAAAGCCCAGACAGTTTTCACTCTTGTTAAAATAATGTACATATATGTATATGAAAGCGACACGTGTGAGCTGACCTCGAGACAAAGATCGAGTTTGTAATTAATCGATATTGCTAATGATCTATAGTTCTAGACGACTGTTGATAAAGTAGGGTACGTAGTTAATGAATGCCTCTAAGAGAGAGGAGGGAACTAATTAAATAGGATTTAGATACAGATTTATAAGACTTCAATAAATAACTCGACGGTGAAACCGAAAGCTTCTGAGAATAAACTTGTAATTAATATTTCATGAGAAATTGTAGCTTAGAAAATCACTACATCGTATAAAACAAAGTCGCTTCCCGCTGTCTGTCCCTATAATTAAATGCTTAGATCTTTAACAACGGATTTTGATGCAGGTTTTTTTTAATAGATAGAGTGATTCAAGAGGAAGGTTTATATGTATATAACATGCGTAAAACTTTGAATAATAGTCAAAATAATTGGCAGAGCGAAGTCGGCCGGGTCAGCTAGTAATAAATAAAAGTAACAAAATGATCTTCTAGTCTTAATAAGTCTCATCTGTACCGTCCCCTAAAATGGAACATGCAGCAAAAAATTATAGGAGCAAGTGAGCAGAACTTATGTTTTTATGTCGTACAGCCTCCAACATCAATCAATTTGCAGTCTTCGTGTCTCGAACATAAAGGCCATTGAACTTGCCAGTACTTGCGATATGAATAATTGTGACACAACACACGTAGTCCACTTTTTGTTCACAATCTGTATTAATTCATATTTACGAGTATATGGTGAATTAATTATCTCGTCATCCGAAGAAACATGACGGGTTTTTGTCCAATTTATTATTTCGTTTACATTGTTGTTTGTACATTATTGTGTCTGTTTCCATATCTATTGATAAGACGGTTGTTTTAATGCTTGCATCATTTCTCTCGTCATTGTTTTTCTTTTAAATTATCTGCAACAAACATCTCATTTTCTTAATACGAAAGTTATAACACTATTTGGCAATAGGCTTGACTTACCTGAAAAACTGATATAAGGAAGCCGTTATTTTAATAATCATGTAATAAATAGGCTTGGGTTTTAATTAATTGTAATGATTTGGAATATTTTTTTTATATTTTATAAAATTTACCATAATGTTTTTAAATATGCAGGAGCATCTACTTAATTTATAATGATCACTGATTTAATCTTTTTATACATCGATTTAAATTTAATCTTGTTTAAAAATCGAATGTAGAGATCGCCAAGTAGTCGAAATTCGACTATAATTTATTAAAATTTGAATTTGACACGTAATGGAATGTACGTACATGACATCATGTTTGTCTATGTGTGCGCATGTCTAGGTACTTAAACTTATTTCAGTGTGCATTGCAGATTTTTCGATGATTTCATGCATTTCTAATTAATTGTACTAAAAAAAAGGAATTCATTAATTCTTTTCCATATAAATAAACTTTAATTGTACCAGATTTCAAACTGCTTAGTTCGCGTATTGAGCTGTATCAAATTGTACCAAAGTTTTCGCTTCACTTATAAAAGAAGAAGAAGAAGAATAAGATTTTAACTGCCGTTGATATTGACGTAAGTAATGCCTATGGAAACTTTGTTTTTATTACCAGTATTTCTCTTGTGGGTTTCACTCACAGATATGGGTTATGAATGGTTCATAAATGACAAGATGCTGTAATTATGCTTTAACACTGGATTTAACCACCTTAATAGAAATTGCTACGATATTGTTATGACCACGAGCGAGTGTAACGTTGTAAACTGTGATATTTATGCCGTCATTTGAATAACAAACAAGCACCTAAACATGTCTTTTATTATGCTCAGATTTGCATACATTATTCGAAGTATCGGAATATTATTATATTATTTCTATCTCTTTTTTCGTGTGTCCCACGGTTATCCCTTTGTGTCCCTGAATATAAATTCGTTTTCTGTATTCCCGTTATGTAATCAAATTTTCAATTGAAAAAACCTGTTCGATGCCGGACTTCTCACTTTCTTTTAGTTGTTCGTTTCATTGTATTAATCACTTTTCAACAACGATAGAGTTCATTTTGCAAATCACATGAAATATTTTGCTAATGAAACATCTTTCAATAAATAAATTCCTTTAGACGTTAATTTCTCTATCATCTGCGTTGCTGCTTTTGAGGAATATTACAGTCTCTTTTAATAAAATGTTTGGCAGCTCTTTGATTAAAACTGATCTTTTTGGCCAACAGACAGCCTTTAACAGCAGCAGCGGAAGGTACTTCACTGGTCTTCCTTTTCTTTTAAATGACAAACATCCTATCTTTTCTTCATCATAGCACCATTGATAACTTCTTAAGTATTCGGTAAGAGTTATTCATCGGATGTTGAAGAAACTGGACCGTTAACAAAACAAATAAATAGCGGAAACTGCTGAACAATGAAACATTTTTAACGCGTGAGATATGAATGTAGTGGAAGAGTGAGTTAAATATACAGCTTTGTCTTCAATCCGTTAGTGACCCAAAGATAGGCCTTAGTCCACAACGCTGGACTATTGCGGGTTTCTAGACTTCATATGCTTTATAAACTTCGAGGAAATTGTGAAGAACTCCGATTAGAGGTTTCTTCATGATGTTTTTCTTTACCGTCACTTTATCTGCTCTACTGGGATACGAACCCGGACCTCTTAAATAATCCAGTTTATAAAACGTACGAGTAATGACTCTTTGTCGAAGGCCTCTTTATCTCACAATTTGGTACTTAAGGGGAAAAATGGAAGGTTTATAGGTATATTTTAAACTATACGAGTACTTCCTACGTTTTTTCTTATGTTGAATCCCAATTTTATTCACTTCTAAAAAACTAACGTTCTTTCAGCATTATCTGTTTATCCGCTTGATACATAAGAACTTAAAATGCTATTTAAAGATAAACACGTCCTGTTTAGTTGTGTACATTCCCTTTCAAGTTTTTCAGTTTCACTCTCCCTAAAATAAGATGTCCCTTGAAGCTGATTCCTGGTATAGGGCAGTGACTATTTTACATTTTTCCCGGACTTAGCCCTTTTTACTCTCGAAGTGTTCCACGAAAGCTTATTCGGTAACTGTTAACTGTTTACCGAGAACGGTTCAGGATTTGATCTCTTGGTTTAATGCGCTTTTAACTGCTAAAGAAACAGTGTGGTGACAGCTAGCAGGAGATTAGCAAAACAAATGTGTTATTGGTTACTTACTTCTATCTATATCTTAAATAGTAGATACTTCAATGCTTTAATAATGATTGAATTCTATAGGTACTATAACTTTCCAAATATTTTATGTAAAATACGTTTTTCTCTAAAACTAACAATAATAAAAACCTGCCCACGCTAGATAAGCTGTTTAACTTACTAATAGTTAAATTATGTTCGTTATTTGGAGCTCGGAAGAGGCCTTTGCCCTGCACGTAACGCTATTTACTTACAGCACTCTAATAATAAGTTTCTATTTGAAATGCAAACACGTTACGTATGAAAATGTGTGTATTATGCGAGAACCTACTAGGGATGGTCCATATCGATATGTGGATATCGATGAATGAAGGGGACATGAAATAACGAAAACAACATCTAAATAATAAATATGGGTAACAAAATACGTTATAATATAACATTGATTGATACTAGTCCATCACCAGGATCCCCTCTGTAGTGGGTACAATGGACACTCACAAAACAAGAACGCGTAGAAACATACAGAATTTAAAACTTATCATTAATTTTCCTCTACTGAGAATCGAACCCAGGACACACTTTGCACGTCTAATTAACCACTATGACCACTTGGTCAATTGACTAAATAACTACTGATCGCAACCGATTTTGTTTTATTCTTTCGATTATTGTTCTTAACATAGATAGCAGTACGGTTATACATTCTTCAGTTGTCTGTAATCTATTAGAGACCCAGGTCCATTTCACAATAAGAAGGATGTAGGCCTTAGTCCACAACGTTGACCTTCAAATCGGTGGATTATTTTCCTGGTTCTTCAGTTATCTTCCGGTCCCTGTAGTTATCAATGAATTTGAGAATGGTAGAATTTGCTCCAGACCTACTGATGTAAGTACTGAAATATCTACATTTAGCAGTTTATTGTAAAGGGTTGCAGTTTTGCAAGACAATTGTTTCATTGTCATCAGCCACCCCACACAATGAGAAGGGTGTCGGCCTTAGGCCGTAGATAATTATCATTGTTTACTTCACATTGAATTTGTAGAGCTGTTTTACAATCGACTTTTCCATTAGCCCGGTTTTGGATAAGCCTTGTTAGATAACGACTGGATCCGGGGTAATGGGGATTTAAGTGCCTTTTGACTTATCTTAGAACATATTCTGTGTTTTTTTCTGCTTTTGTAATGATAACATGAGCATTTAGCAGTTATTGTAAGCTTCATACTTCTTACGATCGGCTTCTGCAAGAGAAAATATTAAGATGTTTTCTTTTTCTGGGACTACTTTTACCTCATTTTATTATTACACTTTTTTATTAGGTCTTGGATCGATTCCTGGATGATTGTCTGGGTTTGAATTAATTAATTAAATTAAGTTTTTGAGAGACTTGAACAAAACTGAGAACAAAAACGTTTTTAGTCTTCACTAGCCGGCCGCGCGCAGTTTGGGGTCGTACGCACTATCCTACGATATCATGACCTTAGAAATATTATTAGCGCGGCTGCATACGTCTGTATATCTCGAAGTCCCAAAGAGTAATCTCATAAACCGTTTTTCTCATAATTCTTAAGCTACACAACAAAACATCGATATTTTTTCTCAGCCCATCCTTAGTCATTACTCAGAGTGGCTAGTACTAATATTAGTCCTAACATCTGTGTTTACTTAGCTGCCTTGCTCTCATGTGTTCAGGCGACCGATTCCACCACAGTGCCATCTTACCATAACCAAACTTCCCTTACTTCGACATCCATTACTGGTTTTGTATGGGACCGATTTCGAGCGTTGTGTAGGTGGCGAGTAATGGATGTTGTTTGGGAAGAAAAATTGGGATTAGACGGGGTCTGTTGTTGACTACAGTGTATTAACTCTTCGCACATCATAAGTGCCCATAGCAACTGTGTGCATTAATAGCTTCGAGTTGTTGTTTAGTTTGTTATACTTTGTTGAAGATATGACTTGGGTCCAAGTTTCTTTATGATTGAGGTTGTGGGTAAGTTGGAGGTGAACAAACATGGCACCATGTTTGTGGGTCATCAATGTGTCTTAATGCTTTTGCTACCTTATGTTACTCAATTAGCCTCATAACTGATGAATACCTACTACTCTTTAAGAGTTGATGAATACTACAGTAGTTACAAGAATTTGTTACTTATGTAGTTTTAAAAGCCATGAGGAGAAGAATGAGGCAAAAAGAAAAGATAAAACAACTTGAAAACATATTTCTTTGTGTAGGGTGAACCACTCAAAATCAGATTTGGAAAAGTGATTACTATGGAAGTAAAGGATTCTTAAGTTATCCTAATAGCATATACCCTTATAACCCTTAAAGCTATTGCCCACGTCTTCGTCGCGTGAACTTTACAATTTGGAAGAAAGAAAAGTATCCTGTATCATGATCCAGGATGTAAGATATAAATGTGTACTAAATTCCCCCCCATCCATCCCATCTTTACTTTCATATTTAAGACTAGACTTTGCCCGCGGCTTCGTCCGCGTAGATTTTAGAACTTGGTCCAAAGAGGGATAAAAAGTATCCTATATGTTATTCCAGGTTATAAACTACGTGCATACCAAATTTCATCCAAATCTGTTCAGCCGTTTTTGCGTGAAAGAGTAACAAACACACATGTTAGCAAGATTAAGACCAACATTAAATCTGCTGCAGTTCAGGAACAATTTTGGCGAAATCCAAGGTAAAAAATGGCGTTCAAAAAACTAAGCTACCACGCTTGAGTTAAGTTCGGTACGTGACTCGCTGGGAGAACGAGTGCTATAAATAAGTAATCGCTGACTAGGGGCTCGTTGCCTTGACCTTCAGAAAGTTGGAACCTTGGAAAATTTTGGAGT
>DWIY01001146.1:0-10677 GCA_018248615.1 Erynnis brizo brizo
CCCAATGAAAATTGGCTCCCTTTTTGGTAAGTGCCGCAATACAAGAAGCTTTTTGAGCGAATCCAGCAATATATCGTCTAAAATAGCTAGCCAACCCCAGAAATTGTCTCACTTGTTTCACATTTTTCGGTTCGGCTGAGTCAATTAAAGCTCGCACTTTCTCATGACTCGGTCTTACCTGACCCTGACTAATTGTACGACCCAAGTATTCTACATTGGTAGTCAAAAATGAGCATTTCTTTAAATTGACTGAGAAGCCAGCCCTTGTCAACGTATCAAGTACCCTTCTAAGTAAAATTAAGCCCTGATCGATGGTTTTACTCATAATTAAGACATCATCGATGTACACAAGAATGTCCCCAGAATTTATGAACTCGCGAAGGGTCTTTGAGATGATACGCTGATATACCACTGGTGCATTCGCCAAACCGTATGGCATCTTTCGATATTGATAATGGCCCTCCGGTGTGACGAATGCCGTAAGTGGAATTGATTCAGGATCTAGAGGAATCTGGTGAAAGCCGGTTGCCATATCTAAGGATGTAAAATATTTATTGTTACCTAAACGATCTAAGCAATCGTCTATACGAGGCAACGGAAATCTGTCTTTGATGGTAATCTCATTGAGCTTTCGATAGTCTACGCACATCCTATCCGACCCATCTTTCTTTTTGACGAGCAGGATAGGACTCGCGTAGTCAGACTCAGATTCCTCTATTATCTGTTTGTCAAGTAAGTCTTTTATTATGTCGCGAACACGAAGTGTTTCAGCGTGTGACAGATGATATGGTCGGTAATACACAGGACTGCTAGTTTTGACTTTAATTGACATATGCCCAGTGTTTACAGTTGAAGTAGCAGTCCCGGTAATGAAGTATTGAGAGAATTCACCAATTATCCCTAGTAATTTGTCTAAATCATTATCTCTCAAAGGTGTATTAATTGGTGTTGAAGTCTTAGATTGAACATTCATTACAGTCTTCAAGTTGTCAATAGCTCTCGTAAGTAACTGGCAATCTTTAGTACGTACGTATCTAACACCTTCCCTGTTTAAAACATCTGTGCCTATGATCACCGACACATTCATATACTCAGAGGACACCACGAACAGATCTACTTCAAGAGTCAGACCGTCAAACACAATTGGTAGTGTAACGTAAAAAGTGCTTTCAATTTCTTGACTACCTAGGCCTTTTAAAATCCGAAATGTCGGCATACGCGAACATTTAAAATGTTTCAATAATGATGACGAAATTAACGAAACAGAAGAACCGCTATCAATCAGAACGTCAACGGGTACGTTCTGTATTACAGCTGCTATGACATCCTTGGCTGGACAGACTCGCTGCAAAAATTTACATTGTCCTTGTTTGAAGCTTCCGCACGTTGCTTAGCAAAACAAGTGTCAGCTCTGTGTCCCGGTCTCCTACAATACGTACATAGCTCGGGCCTAGATGATACAAACGCAGGTGCTGGCAACTTAGCCCCCTCACTATTAGATAAATTTTCAGACGACTGCTCGACTCTGGGTTTCTTACTACATGAAGCCTGTCTATGTCCTAACTGACCGCAGGAAAAGCACCTAATATCACTGAGGTTGCGTTTACGTGAATACTCCACAGGACGTTTACTTGTCGTTACGTTTCGCAACTCGGGGCGCGACGATGACTGTTTGACAATGTTGCTCGTACTAGGTTTAACGTAAACAGAAAAGAATTCGACTAAATTATTCGGTAATAGTTTGGCATTCGTTGCTGAAGCTCTGATATTCGGATCAGTGATACCGCGAATTATTATAGCCGTTATGAGCTCATCACTAAGCCCGTGCACTATTCGTAAGCGAAGTAACGACCGACGTACATATTCTGCGTATGTTGGATAGTTATCAGAGTTTCTCATCATAACTTCAAATAATATACCCGCAAAGTCTGGTACTTTCGGACATAGGGGTTGAAACTCTTTCTTAAAATTAGTCCAACTACGATCGCTCGAAACCCATTCATTGAGCCACGATTTCGCATCCCCTAGTAGACAATTCCCTATGCGCGAAAGACATTCAAAATCGGTCCAATTGTTCAAAACTTTTGCGCGATCTACTTCTAGACACCAATCATCAAAGTTATGTATGTTTGGGTCGAAGTTCGAAATATAGTAGTGCTGAGACGATTTGCCTGCTGTACTAATCGAACGTATGGCACTAACAATGGAATCAGTGACACTAGCCTGTACCGAACCTGATGGTACACCTGCGTCCCTTACTTCATGACCTGTGGATTGTATCGGCGGTGTACTTGAACGAGGTCGCGAACTGCGGCGGTGATCACGATCACGAATTGCTGTTTCACATCGAGTTAAAGGCGGAGGTGAAACTGAACGGCGTCCTAATGCTGATAGTTGACGCGCTCTATGGGATGCGCGACGATCAAAAACACGAGACCTATCACGCTCACACAATGGCGTTCGCAATTGTCGCGATGCTTGCCTACCGCGGACATTAGCGGGTGTCAAATTTTTGTCTTCGCGCTCGCGGGAGTGTGTTAACGCACGACCTGACGATGGACCCGGCAAGGGTGAAGCCCTAGTTTTCTCCTCTAACGCCTTGAGTCGAGACATCATCGCCTTCATTTCAAGCCTCAACATTTCGTTTTCGTTGAGAGATTGCTCGCGGGACCTATTAACCTGACTATCGCGGCGACCAGGACGAGAATAACTATCTCGACCACTGCGACTACGATTAAACTCACGTTCAGACATTCCTGCGGACACGAAGAGTAAAGAAAAAGTACTAAAACGGACTTACCCCGTAAAGATTCACACACAACACACAGTTTTTAGTCGAAATTATTCACTCACATCAATTAATTACACACCCTTAACCACAACAGAACACGATATTTGAAATAGTTCAATGAAAATGTCTTAGGAATCACAATACCAACTTTTTAAAGACAATATGACTGTACGTGTGGGTAGACAAAAAAAATAAAAATAAAATTAGGCCAAGCTGAAATGGGCCAATAAGTAAGAATCCCACTTCTGATCTTGGCAATCAGATCGGAAGGGATTTTTTTTAAAAAGAAAGCAATATTACACACGTCTTCAACAATCAATTTAATTAATCTAACAAAACTCCAACAATTCGACAATTTTAATAAATGAAAGGAAATACATAACTCTAATCTCACTAATTATAAATCTGAATCTAAACACCAGACAGTGACAAACATAACGACAACCTACTACAAAAGTACGAACAAACGATATATCGCACCGACCGACACCACGACGGAACGCAAAAGAATGAGCCCTGACTACCGTTGATGTTCGTTTTTATAACATTCCTCCCACCACTACCCTCATATCTTCCAACACGGCCTCTCCTGACAGGAGACCGTCCTCGGACTCCGTCATCATCAACTTTCTCTGTCCGTGTCCAAAGTTGGAACAGAGGGCAGGGAATTCTCTTCGTTTGTAGTGGGGGCGATCAGTTCTGAGGGTCTCTGTAACCCAGAAGGGCCTGGTTGCGGCTCAATCTCTTCTACAGGCTGCTCAACATCGGGAGGTAGGTCGACACCAGGATGTAACTCCTCTCCTTCGGGGTCTGCGTCTGTAACGAGAAAATTCAACCACAAATATCATTTCGTATTTTTTGATCTACGGTGGTAACGATGACGACAACCTTATTTAGAAATTTAACCGTGACTTGATTCCTTAACACCCTCACTTCGGGACGACTAACAATCAGGGTAAAGTTCCCGAGTACACTGGGATAAAGTATCCGCCTTCTCTATGCTAAGTCAATGACCTGTCTCAAACCAAGAGACTCGACCATCTAGGATAAAGTATCCGATGCACTCCAAGATAGACAATTATCCCAGACTCTAGAGTCCCCCCTGGGAAAACCTGTCCGATGCACTCCAAGACACGGTTAACCCAAGCTCAACATTCTCTACGGGATAACCACTGTCCGACGCAATCAAAAACGACTGGATGTCCAGAGTCCCCCCCCATAGAATATCTATTGTCCGATGCACTCCAAGACATATAGTTATCCTCGACCCAGGGACTCGGCTCCAAGAGCAGCATGTCTGATGCACTCCAAGACAAATGCTAACTCCATCGCAATTAATTCAACTTCGCTCCGCTTTTGCCCCAAGATTATGCAGTATTCTTGTCAAAAGATAAAGAAAATAAAAATAAAGAAAATATAATGGGTGTTAATGGGTTTTAAGGTCTCAATACCTCAAAAACAATCTTAAGTCATAGGCAATATAAAGTGGAAACTCACCATCGAAAAATGCAGAACACACATCGGGAGTCCATTCTCCATGCCACGGAACCATATATTCCGCAGCCGCTTGGGTCGACTTCCCATATGAGCCAGCTAATAGCTGTAACTCATAACGACCGTGTGGGAGTATCTTCATCACCCGATACGGTCCTCGCATACACGAGTCTAGTTTCCCGGTTGACTGCGCCTGTTTACGAACAAAGACTAACGAGTGTAACTCATAGGTGTGAGGAGGCTTACGTCTCTGGTTAACGTAAGAATCTTGACGAGCTTGATTGGTACGGAGATGTTCAGACGCCCTCTGTCGGCTCATCTCACGAAGGGCTTCCCGATTACCGCTGGAGCCCTCAATAGCTACGTCCCGTATTAAACTGCGTATGAGCGGTGTAGCGGCTTCAATTCCTATCAGCAGGTTCAAGGCAGAGTATTGCGTCGTCTTGTGTTTTGTTATGTTTAAGGTCAGTTGTAGCTTCCATATTACCGCTGGCCACTTCTGCTGCCGGTGGTTACACTCTATACGGACCATGTTAAGTACGGTACGGCAATAACGCTCCACTTGTCCATTGGATTGGTGCATTTCGGGTGTTATGAAATGAGTGTCGCATCCCATATCCTTGACCCAATTAAGGAAATCAATGCTTTGGAACATGCGTCCTCTGTCAGCAATGATCAGTTTCGGAGTTCCAAAGAGAGAGATCATGTTCGTAAAGTGTCGCTTCAGTTCATCACTATCTTGTCTGTGCATAGGATATAACAAACAGAATTTCGAAAACGCGTCTATTATAATAAGTACGTGACGGTAACCATCAGTTTCTGGCAGAGGGCCCAAAGTATCCATATGCACAGTTTCGAAAGGTGCATCCGGTTTTTCCCAAGAATGAATTGGCTGTAAAGGAGCCCGAGCTACTTTTTTGTGAGAGAGGCAAACTAAGCAATGGGAAATATACTTTTGTGCGAATGTTCTCAACCCCGGAAACCAAAAGTGTTTTGTAATTAGATCTACTGTTTTATCAACCCCGTGATGATCATGTTCATCATGAAAAATGCGCATAAGGCTGAGCCTATGACCTTTTGGGATAAAGCAACAAAGTTTAGTATTTTCACCAGAAGGAGTAAGCTTAACATAAAGAATGTCATTTTTAACAATATAACGACTGGGGTCTAACTGCCCATCCGCTAATCTTTGTCTTAAGGACTGCGTCTCCTCATCGGCCGCCTGAGCAACTTGTGCCCAGTTTAGCGGCTTTTTAACGGTGCATATGTTAACCGGATTCCGGCTAAGGTAGTCCGCGTGGGACAGAAGGCAACCTTTTCTGTACTCAAGGCTAAAATCAAAGTCTTGGAGGTATACCCACCACCGGGCCACCCTGGGCAACAAGTCCTTTTTACGCTGAGTAAGTTTTAACGCGTTGCAGTCAGTAACCACGGTGAAGGGCACACCCACAAGATAGTGCCTAAAATACTCAAGAGCCTTCACCACTGCCAAGGTCTCAAGCTCGTACGAGTGGTACCTACTTTCAGCTCCTTGGGTGAGTCTGCTGAAGTAGGATACCACTCGCTTGCGGTTTCCCTCATGTATTTGCATCAAGACAGCTCCGTAACCAATAGAACTTGCGTCCGTATGTATTTCTATTGGCAACGAAGGGTCATAGATAGCAAGCACTGGTTCACTTGTAAGACAATCTATGAAGTACTGACGAGCGGCCTGTTGTTCCGTACCCCAATGAAAATTGGCTCCCTTTTTGGTAAGTGCCGCAATACAAGAAGCTTTTTGAGCGAATCCAGCAATATATCGTTGTTACACAAAAGAAAGACTTGGAAGTTGCAGAATTTTTATTTCCGACTTCAAATACAACACAGTAGACAAATAATTATGTAGTTATTACTTCGAGATAAAATTATATAATAAAAAACACGAAGGTTCAGCGAGTTCGCACCTCGACCGCGCGTGGTATAGGAAGAATTGAATATGATTAAAAACGAATGGCGCTGCTGTAGCTATTAATTTCTGTGAGCGCCTTATGAAATGAAATAGCAATGTTTATGCGTAAACAGGCTCCCCCCCTGTAATACCTCTTGGTATTACAGCATTCAGGACTCGATCAAAGGGCAAAGTCGTGTAAGTGCCCTTCTCACTAGACCACGTTGAGTGTTGACGTCGGCGACTCTGGAAATGCCGTCGACTCCAGGATGTAGACGTGTCACGCGCCCCAGACGCCACTGGAGAGGTGGGGCGTTGTCTTCTTGTATCAGGACAAGATCTCCGACGCTCAGAGTGTTGGACTTGTTAGAGCGCCACTTTAGACGCTGCTGCAGCTCGCAGATGTACTCGTTCTGCCAGCGCTTCCAAAAGTGCTGGCGAGCTTGTTCGATGCGCGCGTAGCGCTGCAGGCGGGTGGCGTTTTCGTGTTGAAGGTCCGGGTCAGGCAGAGATGTGAGCGACCGGCCGATCAAAAAGTGCCCTGGAGTGAGAGAAAGGAAATCGTGAGGAGAGGAAGACATGGGACACAAAGGGCGGCTATTAAGAATAGCCTCCACCTGTGCAAACAAGGTAGACAACTCCTCATACGTGAAATAAGAGTTGCCCATGACACGCTTTATGTGGTGCTTAGCTGACTTGATTCCGGCCTCCCAAAGTCCCCCAAAGTGAGGGGCGTAAGTTGGAATGAAGTTGAATTTAATGTTCTCGCTCGTCGCAAAATTAAATAAATCATTTGAATATTGACTAAAAAAATTACCTAGTTCCTTAGCGGCTGCGACAAAATTACGTCCGTTATCGGAAAATATTTCTAGAGGTTTACCGCGTCGAGCTATAAACCTTCGCAAAGTCATTATAAACGCGTCCTTTGATAATTCGGTAACTGCTTCCAAGTGAACGCACTTGTACCGAAAGCAAACGAAAAGGCATAAGTAACACTTGGATGTTCGTGCGCCGCGACCCTTTTTATTCATAATGGTGAACGGACCGCCAAAGTCAAGTCCTGTTGTTTGAAAGGGAAATGCTGGCATAGTACGTTGTGGTGGGAGGTGACCCATTATTGGAGTCACCGTCCTGCCTTGCAGACGTTTACACCGCACGCAGCTGCGCACCGTGCGCCGAGCTAGTATCCTGCCACCTATCGGCCATACATAATCTCGTACAGTGCATAACAGTAACTGTGGACCTGCGTGCATTTGTCTAGCGTGTTCATATTGAAATATAAGATAACACAAGTGATGTTTAGCATGTAAAACGATGGGGTGCCTTTTGTTGTAGTCGTAGTCGGAACGATCAAGACGGCCGCCGACACGAATAACGCCTGTCTCGTCTAAAAATGGACATAGCGATTGTAAATTACTTTTAATTGAAATCGAGCGTTTTTTACTTAACGCCTCGTACTCTACTGAAAAGGTTTCCTTTTGTGAAAATTTGCAAAGAAATAAGAATGAATTTTTTAATTCGTCAACAGTCAATGGCCCAGTAGTTTTAGATTTTGGTGATTTTATGTTGTGAAGAAATCTTAAAACGTACGCAAACGATCGTTTTAGTCGAATAAAGTTCGAAAATCTATCAAACAAAATTAAGGGTTCGAAATTTTGCATTATATTAACCTTAATTTCTGGTAGATCGTCTTCATTATAACGATACAACGTTGGCCAGTTATGTTCGTCATCTACTAAAAAACTTGGACCAGACCACCATATATTTGAGTCACGAAGCGAACTAGCTTTCATACCTCTAGAGATCAAGTCTGCGGGGTTCTCTTTCGTTGGTACGTGACGCCAATCAGATACTGAAGTAGTTTCGGTAATTTCGACTACACGGTGTGCGACAAAGGTTTTTAATTTATTTGGATTAGTGTGTAGCCACCCTAAAACAACGCTGGAATCGCACCAGTGTACTAAACGTGATATTTTGCATCTTAAAGATTCTAGCACCGATTTACACAGCCTAGCGGTAAGTAGCGCACCCAAAAGTTCTAGCCGTGGAATTGTAACCGGTTTATTGGGATTGACTTTCGATTTAGCACAAAGTAAGTTCACTGCAACGCATCCATCCTCACTTACAGACCGCAAGTAGATACAACAACCATAAGCTGAACCAGACGCGTCGCAGAATGAATGAAGTTCTATGTTAACATGTCCCTCGCATAGTACTAGTCTAGGTACATCAATCGAATTTAAATCTAAAAAATCTAATTTTAACTCATTCCATTGTTGTTGCAAATCGGATGGAACGGGCTCAGACCAATCGATGTTACGACGCCATAACTCCTGTAACAAGACCTTAGATCGAATTGTGCATGGACTGAGTAATCCAAGAGGATCGAAGATTTTAAAAGAATGTGACAAAATCAATCTCTTCGTAACCGGTTCCTTGCATTCGTCGGGAATGCCTATCACTACGTGTAGGGTATCAGAGGACGGCATCCATTGTAACCCCAAAGTTGCAGTGGACTCGCTAAATGTTAGAGTTTTCTGAGGTTCCCTTAGGGTGTCTTCGAAAATAGAGGGAACATTTGATTAAAACTTTCTAAGTGGGAAGCAACCTGATTGTAAAATTGAAACAACTGAATTTAGTATGTTACGTAGTTGTGATATTGAATCAGCTCCTGTAATTAGATCATCCATGTAAAAGTCACGTTGAATTATTGTTTTAATTAAATCATTTTGACATTCTGCCCCTAGTTGCCAAATACACCTTGTACTTAAGTAACTTGCGCTTGCGAGTCCGTAAGTTACCGTACAAAGCTTTAAAATTTGAATAGGTTTCGACTCGTCATCCCTCCATAAAATAAGCTGGAGATTTCTATCATTCTCGTGCACAGTAATTTGCCGAAACATCTTTTCGATGTCAGCAGTTAACACGTATCGGTGTTGACGAAAGCGCAACAGTATGGAAAAGAGAGAATCTTGAACCGTAGGGCCTACGTATTGCAAGTCATTGACAGATACACCGGAAGAAGTGCGGGCTGAGCCGTCAAACACAACGCGTAACTTCGTTGACTCGCTGTTCTGTTTGAAAACAGCATGATGGCACAGAAAATAAGATGGCTGTGGCCTGGGGTCTTGCGAAACAGAACAGTGACCCAATTTCAGGTATTCATGAATAAATTCTGAGTATTGAGCCTTAAGCTCGGGTTGAGCTCTAAAACGTTTTTCCAAATTTAAAAATCTATTTTTCGCCATTATATAAGAATTCCCTAAATCTTCGGGCGATTGCTTTAAAGGTAACCGGACACAAAAACGACCAGAAGAGTCACGAAAGGTATGAGTTTTGAAATGATGCTCACATGCCTTTTCGTCCTCGCTTAGCAGCTTAGGTTTTGAAACTTCTTCTAGCTCCCAAAATTTACCTAAAAGATTATTAAAATTATCATGAGTAGTTAAAACGTGAAAATTGCAATTTACATTGCGAGAATTTGAAATAGAGGTTTGAGATGGCGAATAGATAGAACCGGATATTATCCATCCTAATTCTGTATTTATTAGATGAGGCTTGTTAGAACCTAAAGATTGACGTTCACTGCCTACAATATTAAAAAATAGATCAGCACCGACTAACACATCAATTGGTGATGGTTCATAGAAGTTTGGATCGGCTAACTGAATATCTGTAGGTATATTGAGATAATTTACATTGACAAACGACTTTGGAATATTGCCTGTAAGTTTAGGTAGCACCGGGCATGTCAACTCTGTGGTGTAGTCACTGTGTAGTGATTTTAATTGGAATGAACAAAGTTCATTTACGCAGTGTGAAGTCGAATTCCCGATCCCTATAATGTTTACAGGATCCATACATAAGGATTGTAAGCCTAGCCTCTTCTTAAGACTCTGAGACATTAGACTAGACTGACTACCCGAGTCAAGTAAAATGCGTGCTATTACACGCTTGTCCGTTTGTGGATTTACCGCTTCTACCATAGCTGTGGACAAAAGTGTAAATTTGTTATTAGCAGAAAAATGCACAGACATGTTTGTCTGTGTTTCTGAAGCCACAGTGGTACGAGAAGAGCTTGAAGTGTCAGCCTGAGCGGCAGAAGCGTTGTTGCCACTGCAAAGCAGAGTGTTGTGTCGTCGCTTACAATTGCGACAAACACCGAAGCGGCATGTGTAAGCAGTATGGCCAGAGCGTAAGCAGTTATGACAAAGCTTTAGTTGTGTAACTATACTCTGCCGCTGCTGTATAGACTTAGACTTAAAATCTGAACATTCGTAAATCCTATGCTGGCCTTTACAGACTGCACAAATCGTGGTTTTGTCATTCACAATTTGTGCAGCAAACGTATTAGTTTGACGCTTATTATTGTTACGAGTCTTGTTGAGATTACAAATTGAATCGCTAGTTCGATTGTGATTGTATGTTTCGAGGATGTCCGCGCGGTCCTTGAGAAATTTAGTAA
>DWIY01001147.1:0-10677 GCA_018248615.1 Erynnis brizo brizo
ATTTTGTTTACTTTCGAGTCATAATTGGTACACTTCCGAAACACACACGATGGCATTTTTTATTTATTTTGGTAAGTGTACCTAAACCTACAATGCGGTACGCTTGTGATAGCGCTCGACGCAGACTAATTGCAGACGTCCCAATTGGGACGTATTTGAATCTTCACAGCGCGCGCGCTTATAACATATCTGCTTTACTTTTATACAATATCATTGGGTTTTAACATTAAGGAATTGTAAAGCGGTAGCGATCGAGGAATAAATAAATGTTAAACATAATCACAACTGGGTTTTTACTAAGTATTTTAACATCAGCCACCACAAAGTAATAGGATTTAAGAGATACTTTGAGACTCAAAATACGGGTCGTTTACATTATATACATAAAAAACTAAACAGTTAGGTTCAGATGGATACAGAAATATTATGACCTTTTCATTCAAACCAGAACACTTCTCTCTGGAGTAATTTTGGGATTTCATTGGCATCAAAACCACAAAATGAACATCAAAGCATTCCCTAGGCTATTTAGTAATAGTATTTAGCAAGCATGTCGCCATCAAAAGCCCAACAACCTAACAGAATAGACGCGTGGAGCACGCTCGAAACAAATCCCCGCTTATTATTCTTGTAACCTGACAATGAGTCAGAAATCCCGACTTTTAGACAATGCTAGCTTGTTACTTAGTTGGACGAAGGCGCCAAGGGAGCCACGTTAATCTGACAACTAACAAAGCACAATATAGCCTGCGGCCGCCGGACTTATTAACGGCCCGCTGTCACTCCGCCGAGTAACTTTCAATTAGGACCTTCTCTCGGATCACCAACGAAAGGAAATTCTGGCCGACAGTTAATCTTTTCCGCAACTGATTCCATTACTGCGTGCATTTGCATTGCAGATGTTGATGCGCGAACCGACACAGTAATGGAAATGGAAATGATAATGCGAGCGGAATATATTGACGGAAACAGCGATGGGGATTAGACGATGCTCGAATTAGCGGCTGATAACGAAAATTCTTTGTGTTTTCTGAGGAACTCAAAGATTAGACTTCATATGTTGGAGTTTGTAACAATAATTGTGTCAGATACGAGTATGAAATTAAAACACAAGTAAACTATAAACAACATAACCATAGATAATATTGTAGATATCAATTTTAATGAGACATCATTCGATTTTTTAGATCTGTAGGTAGATGATACAATGATAGGAAATCATCATTTATCATCGTCATGTAGCATAAAAATAATGCAAATTACATTAAAAACCACCAATCAAATAGCTCGTTGTAATGGTTTGGAGAAATTGGACCTAGTAAGAAGCTATGCATCCACATTAAAAACAGCAAAACAGAACCTTCTCCACGAAACACAATTAGTATTAAAACCACCTTGTATACCAAACAAAAGTTTCATTGTCCATTCTACCTTTTAGAACAATTTCAAATCTTCAAATATCGAACATCAGGTGATAAATGAAAACAAAACTGAACTGTCACGTACAAAAAGATAAATCGGTAGAAAACCAACATCAATTTTACTTGTACTTTCGAGTTTTTTTAACGGGATCTTCCCAGAATGTCGCCACTTCCGACACATGGAGTGGAGATTAAATAATAGTTTCTTGACCAAGACCAATATTTGTTGAGTTGAAAAAGCCGATTTGAAAAGGTACGTAGAGGATGTGATTTGAATAAACATGCGTAGCGTAAAGGATCGTTCACAATACTTTTTAATGATAAAACGTGAATACGATAAAGCTTAAAAGGAACTGAACAATATTATTCATATAGTTTTACAAAATTCATCTCAAGAAGTAAAATCGTGGTGAAACTCAACTTTTTTCCGTTAATAGACAGAATTTTTACATAATAAATCGTCGTGATACATAAAAAATTGTATGAGAAAAGTAAGTTTACGGGATCACATACAGCATGTTACTTTCAACTCAAGAGAAGATCAATTTTTTTTTATGTATTTGTACGACAATTTGTATGACAAATTGGACAGATACACAACCATGAAACAGTGTACAGAGTTTCTTTTCTTCAGCCTTCTACCATATTTTTTTGTAGAACGTACATTACTTAAAGAAGCATGGATGCCGCCGAAATTTGAATTCATATCTTCTTGAGTTAGTGGCAGAGTTAATAGACCATTACCACTTTTTTTAATAGTGTACGACAATTTTTAACTTTCTTATTTCTATATAGTTTTATAGTTTTAGGTCCAATTTTCTCTGTGACAGAAGTTTTCCTCAGCCTCAATATGCACGCTGCTTTACAGTCAAGGAATGCTTATCTGTCAATCGGTGTATTGAACAATTTGATCGACAGATATCGGGGAAGCTTTCGATACTATTGTGTACGCTGAGCGGCTACAGAACGCGTGCTATTTGTATGTGGACTTATAAGTAGGAAGCCGATAAGATACGTTTTTATTATAAGCCACAATGAAGCGTGCTTTAGTTATCTAAATATTAATCCAAGAGGGAATTGTTGACCTTATACCAGCATAATTGTTTACCTGAAAAGTTGAATAAAGTTTTGTATAGTAATTACTAGCTGACCCGGCAGACTTCGCTCTGCCAATTATTTTGACTATTAAAAAACCCGCATCAAAATCCGTAGGGTAGTTTTAAAGATCTAAGCATATATAGGGGCAGACAGCGGGAAGCGACTTTGTTTTATACTATGTAGTGAGTAGTGATAGTGATGAAGTATCAAACGGGCATGCAGGCCACCCGATGTTAAGTGGTCATTGCAGCCCACACCCACATTCAAGCTCAAATAGAGAAGAAATCCTATCTGGTGTTCTCTCTCTGATAATCTATTTAGGCGGTTTTATAAGAGGAGTAGGGCAAGCTAAGATAAGAAAGAATTGTAGTAACACAGAAATAACTGTTATAAACTACGACTGAAATAGTGTCCCATTGCAAAGAAACATTCAACAAACCATTAGTACCGCATAACAAACTTCACATTTCAATGGGTAGTTCGTGAAAGCGCGGTCCCATTGACACCGTTATCAAGTGGGACATCGTGGCGCAACTGATAAAGGTTTGCATCCTGTTCCAGAGATACTGCGGTTCTCCAAGTCTTACGTACATTTTGCTTTGAGTTCAAATAACTACGAATACCTAGTACTAGAGTAGTCGGGACTTTTAATTATGTATTTTCATGGTCAAAGAAGAGATGAGAATGAGATGAGAATGAGGTGAGAGTGAGATGAGAATGAGATGAGAATGAGATGAGAGTGAGATGAGAGTGAGATGAGAGTGAGATGAGGGTGAGATGAGAGTGAGAGGAGATAAGAATGAGATGAGAATGAGCTGGGAATGAGAAGGGAATGAGATGGGAATGAGACGAGAATGAGACGAGAATGAGATGAGAATGAAAAAAAACCCAAAACCCAAAAATTTCACTTTGACAAACAAAATTCGCTGAACATTTCCGTTTAACCACTCTTCACTCGGATCGTTAAAGAGCTTACTTTACAAATCTTCACCGAAATAATACGAACCATTTAAAGTTGTGCCGTCTCATTACCAAACGGGGCTTACTCCGGAAACCAGTCCTATTTCGTTCAGGAATTCCTTTTATCCCGCTTATTGGGGCTTTTACGATCTTTTTAGGGTGCCGATAATACCCCAACCTCGGTTCCTTCATTAGCAGACATATTCGTATCATTAATGCATTTTGGATTTTCAATGGTGATAAAATCAAAGAATTTGTAGTTCATTTTGATTCTTTAAATAGTTACCATCTCCTGATAAAATGTCTTCTACCACCCACATAGTCCTTGGAATCGCTTTGGTTGAAGCGATTGAGACCCGTTAAGTATTTTCTTTCAATTCAAAGAAGACCTGCACAAAGAAACGAAATAATTCCTTACATATGGTTCATGGATTTTGTTGATCTTTATGTCATTTAGGCTTTTGAAGGCTTTTGATAGCTGTAGAACTTCCCTAATCAGCTGTTGGTCTTGGGTCTTCTGAATCCAGCGGCTTCCTGCTGTCTTCTTCAGGTCATTTTTCCACTTGATTGGAAAGCGGTCTGTTTTCTTTTTTGGCAAGACATGGTCGCCATTCGTGGGACATCACCATTTGGTTATGGGATCTTCGATAGCTGTGGTCTACACTTTGCTAGCTTTGAAAGTTATGTGTACTATGAACACTTTATTACGTACAGGACTGATGCCTTCATCCTTATCATTGTGAGACCCGACCCTGCAGTGTGTCATTACTGGGGTACGGACATATACTTTTGAGGATCAAAATCATGAATGATCATCTCTTAATCTTTCTCTCTGGCAACCACTCCCTGCCCATCAAAGCAAACTTGCTTTTTGACGAAGTAAACATCACCTTTGACAAACAACGATAGACCTATATCTCCATCTATATCTATCAAATACTCAAACTGAAATTCTTTAAAGTAATTTGTTTATATATATTCTAGTGGTTAATTCTTGACACGTCAAGCGTTCTTTCGCCATGCCAATTTAAGCATTCAGAGTCGCGTGCCGGATACGCTAATATAGCGAAGATTACTGCATTAACTGGCGTTTATACGCGTGTTAGTGACAATGGTGTCGCCACTTACCGATCTTTTATGCTGTGTGAAACTAAGTAATTGGTAGAAGTGAAATTGGTTGAATTGATTAAGTCATTAAAAAACGACCGTACATTTTTAGTCTAAGTTAGTAACAAACTAGTAAAAGTGTTACAAGTTTGGATAGATTTTACGTAAGAAGTACCTATAATTGTAGTAAAAAGTGTAAAATTCTTTTTAAGTTAATAAAAAGAGTGTTATTTATTTATTTATTTACTAACTAAATAAATAAATACTTTGAAGAAAGCTCAGATCATTTAACATTAGTGGCCTGCATGCCTGTTTGTTACTTGTCTGGGTGCAATTATTTTTAAATCCCACTGTTGGGCGCGGGTCTCACTCACCTCACAAATGGGGTAGATTTGTGAAGAGATAACAGTTTTTACCCGCTCGTAGGGCCTTCGACGAAGTTTAACGACTGCTATATTATCAATTACAACCGTGACTGATGATAGCTTAAAATCTACTTGAACAGCGGGACTATACGCTATGCTGCTCTTCAATTTATATTTCTTTGGAAGAATCTATGCTATGTTGCTCGTTCAATAATAAAAGGATACCAACAGGATGGGTGAAACAATGAGTTTAAGGTTTGCATACTTAACCAATCCCGTCCACTCGTGCAAATAACGGTTAATGTGTTAAATTGCAGAATTACTCCAAGGCCAAGTGCGTGATAAGGAGCGGTTGATGGATACACGGACGCAGTTAGTCACATCCTCCCAGATAGGCCTGACTGAGAAATATTGCTTGTAATGATAACGTTTCAGATGACAACATTGTTACACGCAAGTTTATCTCACAGATATATTTTGATGGTGGTAAAGTAATAAGAAATATTCAAAGGATAGATGGAAAGAAACGTCACGAAAGTAGGTAAAAACGTAGTACAAAAAATTCAATACTTCTGCGATCCGTTGATATTATTACTTATTTTCAAATCAGAAAGCACGTGACAAAAAATAAAATACACATGAATATAACATAAACTTAAATACACACATACCTATATATAGGAACTCTGTCAAACTCATTTCACCCGATGCGTAAGAAATGCTAATTACTTATTATGAGGATGGCGGTTATACCCTTTCTAAATAATTATGAGTTAAAATTAGTACAAAAAATACTTATGGCGTGTTATGAGGATGGTGCTCCTGTATGAGTTACAAATGCTTAAGCATCTATGAA
Source organism: Erynnis brizo brizo (assembly GCA_018248615.1). Taxonomy (NCBI): domain Eukaryota; kingdom Metazoa; phylum Arthropoda; class Insecta; order Lepidoptera; family Hesperiidae; genus Erynnis; species Erynnis brizo. The sequence continues at coordinate 5,808 of DWIY01001147.1, forward strand.
ATTTAGTAAAAACATAGAAAAAATGTCATAAAAGTAAGTCAAATGTGAAAATATTATTTACTTTCAGAAACAATTATCGTTAGACAGTATTAAAAATATTTTCAAAATAGAGGCAACACTGATAATTTACACAGAATGGACATAATCCCTCTATAATCGGGCAACAGTATAATACCGTACATCAAGATGTTCTAACGGAGCTTAGGTACAATTTATAACCAAGATTATAATTTAAGCTCGAGCTTTGAGTGTAGAAATTACAAAAATAATTTCCACGACATCATACGCTGTCAAGTTCGTACGAAACTCGTGTAATTAACATAATCCCTCGATAACAAATCAACAGGTTGGATTAGTCGTAGCCATAGAGAAAACATAAACAAGAGCGCGTAGAAGCAGGTATGAACTGTTGGCACGCTTATGAATAAAAATCATTAGGTAAACTAGTAGCAAGTCTACTTCTAAGGCAATAAACTCTTATGTGGATTTTTATGTAGGGCTTCTCATTGCAACGCACATGGTCGTCTTACATCGAATTACTAGGTACGAAAAACATGCTGCTTTCTGCTGTCGGTCAACAATAAACGCTTTCTTTTCTTTTCTTTTTCAGTTACTAATAATTCGGAGACTACAAGAAACCTTCTCAGATGTAAAAAAAATTGACAGTTACCTATTTGCTTCCGTTTCAATCTCATATTATACTCATGAGTATGTTTACTTAAGTATGATTGCAGGTGATCTGCACGCTTATTGACTCCTTTTAATATTAAAAAAAATAATGATAAAACAGTTTCAATATAGTGACAGTGACAGTGCTAGTAACATCTGCTTTTGATGGAAAAGCCATTTGATTACTCTATAGCTTGTTCAAGTCTACTCTTAAGCCGCAGCTTTAACGTTAACCTTTCTGATATGAGTTACTTAGCATTTAAATTGATAACAGTCCGCTTTCGAAACAACTGATTAAGTTTGAATTATTAATTAACGTTGCAATCGTAAAGGTTAGCGTTTAAGTTCCATGAAATCAATTCACTTAATTTCTCTTCTCGTAAAGAAAAAGAATCGATGCAAATTCTTTTTCTTCTTATGTACATACTCGTATTTTCTGGTGTACATACTTCTTGATATTATTGTGTGCAACCTATTTAGTCATCCGCTGAAGAGTCGGGTCTCCTATAACCTCGAGATGGCTTAATGTGACATTGCAACATTACATAGAACTCTGTAAACGACATGAGATAACTGCAGTGTTTATTTAGTTTTAAGGAGTTTTAAGGAATGCTCCTCTCCATATCTTAATGAATCCCACTTCTATTACAAATGTGAAGGTTTGTGAGAATGAATTGGTGGGTTTATGTATGGATGGATGGATGTTTGTTACTCTTTTACGCCAATACGGCTGAACAGATTCAGTTTTCATTTAGTATGCAGTAGTATGCACGCCTCTGGACCAAATTCTAAAATCAACGCGAAATAAGCCGCGGGCACAAGTCTAGTACTCCATAATTTCTGAGGTCAGACATAATAAGATTCATACAATTATCGACGGCTCCACCAATCAGCTCATCTTCCACTCCAAATATTTCCCAACAACCGTGTCACCCGACTCCAAGACGAAATTAAATGATGACTGACGTGACGGAATTAGCTTGACGAGTTATTTGGAGTTCAAGCAATTGTTAATTTCCTTCAACGAGCTAATGGGCTAAATCCTCTTGTGTTTTGTAATTGGTTGATTGGCCTGCCCCGGTGACGGTGAAAGCATGTCAGTGCACTTGAGTTATCAATTTGGAATAGACAATCATGTGATTGTGATTCATCCGAATAACGCTTTATAGTTTGAGTTCGTTATTGGTTAATGTGCTCTTGACTGATTAAGGGATTGTTATTAGGGGGTCAATCATCATTGTGGACTTTCTTTGTTAAGGATTGCTTTGTTGTAGCATTTATTCTCCTAATTCATTATCTACAGCATTGTCTAATCTGTCTACTAGATACGCACAAGAAAGAAATTAAGATTGTGTTGAACTTTGTCTAAAAGACTTACATTGTCCTAACTATAAAGGGCACATAACACCAGTCAATATCTGGATTGATTACTGTTAGTGGCGATTCAGCCTTCCCATTTACTATTTCGCTTAGCCTTAAACCAGACGGTTGATGATAATTAACTAATTTGTGTACCTCATGCTTGTCATTAGGCAAATTTGTATAAAAAGCAAATGCAAGGAAACGAGAAAATAAATATTTTTCTTCACTCTTTTTACTACCCTTTATAGATGATAATGTGAAGTATCGTAAATATAAATAAGCTGCGTCGTTAAGCTGCTAAAACTTAGGCTATTTTCTATTTAACATACGTATCGTAAAATTAATCCTTCGCTGGACATAGTGGAATTTCTTACTCATTAGCGCAAAGGCAGGTTCGATTTATACATTTTACTATATTTATTTTATTTCGTGTAACATTATAGTAAATTACTGACATAAACCCCACTTTATGATCACCTTAACGATTACATTCTCCAGCCATGTACGAACAAATTGAATGTCGCATATTTATTTTGTAAACAAGCAAATACAGTCCTTATCTCTAGCTCGATAGATGCTATAATGTAAGGTTACATTCCTACTAGGTCTTAGCTTAAATGTTGAGAGAAACTACGTCCTGTTTGTATTCTAAGTAATTTGACAATCCCTAAAATGGTAAGCGTGGAATGAATAGTATAGTATACAATAATGTATTCAATGCATTCTTAATACGCCATAATTTCCATATTACCGCTAAAGTAATGGTTATTCACGATACAAGTGGAGTGAAAATGTCAATTTCTTGAATTGTTGGTCCTGGACCCATTGAGAATGAAATGTCTGCCATTGTATAGATATCTGACAATTCACTTTAAGTTACAATAAAATGGTGTTGGTTCGAGGTTGGTGACAGTTTTGGAGCACAAAATTATTGCACTGACACTCGGACATTTCTATAGGGATTTAAAATAAATTCTAACAGACACAAAACAAAGAAAATATCGAATGTAACGTATTTTTAGAACGTTGCAATTTACAAGTTGCGCGAAGTAAAATTACTTTAGCTGTTCTTTAGGATTTACTTGGATTTCTATGTAAATGTTAGTCATGACAATGTGGTGTTTATCAGTTATAAAAATATTGAATACTTAGAATATTTAAAATTAATTAAAAACTTTTAACCACAAAGTAAAACAAGATAGAGCAGATCAGACATTCAATGAAACCCAAATGGAACTTTAAAACAAAATAACCAAAACGCAAATACGGAGTCCAGACTTATTACCGGGAGTGGTACATTCGAACAAATTCCCGCTCTCGTCTATATCTCACAAACTTTCAACGTTTCCAACCAGTTTTTTCTCTACTCCAAAACTATCTGCATATTTCATAGCGAAGTTGAGCTGGCGTGCCTCGGCTACAATGTTATTGTTTCTGCTTGTTTGAAATTCTAATTTCTTTTGCCAGTCCAACATTTTTAATAGAAAGATTGTTAGGATTTGTATCGTGATTTGAAGCTACGAGCTTTAAGTTTTAGTTCGGAAAGACATAGTATTTCTACAAGTGAATTTCTGTTATTGATTGAATATTTTTTCATTTCATTGCATAGAATAGGATTAGCAGTGGGTTCAACTTTATTTTTCTTTAGTTGTATTCTACTATAGTCGATGACATTTGTTTTAAAAATGGATTTATTAAAAATTTCTATGACTTCGAAATTTCCAGTTAATTAATCGTTGGAAGTTTCTATTATCACTTATTAAAAGGTGATCATTTTTAATGATCTTTTTAAAATCCAACCAACACCATACTATACTGATATAAATAAAGTCAAATAACTGGAAACCCCAACCAATTGCATTATTACCTAGTATCATTTAATAATGTCTCGAGACTGTACTTTCCAAAGTTACCGTCTGTATGTATATTGTATGACCTGTTTATACAATATTGCATACCTCCTTGTCATTCGATAAAGGACGGAGCTATAGCAGTGCCGACTCCTACGGATTTCTATGTAAATGTTCGTCAAGATAAGTCGGTGGAGTGACGTGAGCTCCAACCCTGGCTTATGGCGAGATAACCCTCGCATGTTCGAGTTGATTGTAAGGTCAAGTCCTTTCTATGTTAACCCACGTAAGACGGTTTGATTTAGTTGACGAAATTTTGCGTTGCAATTTTTTCTTCAGTCGATCGGTGTAAATCGATTCTGATACATTGTGATACAGTCACGTACATTCAATTCATTGTTTTTATTTAAATTCTCGATGTATATAAATGATAAACATAGAGTAGTAGTTATGTTGTCACGATGTACATGAGAAACATAGTGTTCCTTTTTTAACAACATACCTAAAGTCCTTTTTATGAGCACCGTATTTGTTGCCACCAATTAACTAACATTCAATTTTCAGGTAAATATGGATGCTTTTCCTTAAATTCAGTATCAGACAACAGACAAAATCTGCCATGACTAGGTCACATGTTTAATGCATACTCTCGACCTAACTCGGATCGGAATCAATCCAGCAAAGTTGAAGCAAAAAGTATCTGAGTAACGAGCGAACTGAGACCTTGTTTGCTATTCCTTTGAACCTCCTCGGTCCTTGTTATTGGAGATATTTGAATCCATATTACGCAAAAAAGTTATGTACAGAAACTTGCTGTCACAACAGTAACTGTGAACGTAGTGTTCGCCTCTTTGCTGTTATTTACTTTAGTACATTGTAACATTTGTAGCTTCGGTTTGTCACTGTTGAATTTCTAATTGTGTTTCTTTCATTGAGTAGTTAGCATATCTGTTCTATCTTTATAATCACTAGACGGTCCACCTCTTATT